>MWRH01018271.1:0-10765 GCA_002157025.1 Melampsora abietis-canadensis | reverse complement strand
TTGTTGGCTGAAACTTTTAATTGACCCCTTGGCCTGTTGTGTCCATAGGGTTCATTCATGAACAAATACATCACTAAGGAAGAGACCAGAGAGCATTAAAACAATCACCTCCATATTGGTCTTAATTTTTCAAATGAAGAATGAAAACACAAACAACAAAAACCCTCTTCTGTGAACCTTCAAGGCAACCCCTTTGCCTTTCAGGATTGTTCTCCCCATTGTTTGCTTTGGAACTTGAGATCAGCTCCATGCATAACTCAGAAGCTAGAATAGAAAGCAACAGCCTGAAAGATGTTGGGTCTTACATTGTTAATTTTTGATCTAACATTTTGCTTTACTATATCAATTTGTATTGATCTTTGGCTGTTGATTGTACCTCAATATCATTGTTAAAAGTGCTTTCTCTATTGTAATTATGGCTCTCCTCAACGCTTCTAATCAATTGCTAACAATTTTCACTTGTCATAGCTTTTTATACATACACTATTGATTATATATACAAAACTCAATTGCTTGCAAAATGTGTGGGTTGGTTTGTGGTCTTGTGTAAAACCTGAGCAGCTTTATCATCCTTGACACCCTTCTACATATACCTGTAGGCCTCTTCAAATCCTAAATCTATCAATTGTTCTTGGAGCTCATTTTCCATGTTCTGTGGTGCAGACATCTACAGCTGATGAGACTGTTTGCTCAACAGCAGCCAAGCTACCACTTACAGCAAGATATTGCCAAGCTAGCCTTGAGAAAATAGGGTACTTTCCCTTGTGGCACTATCAATGAGAGAATAGGTTTTTCAGATTCTGTGCCTGATTTACAAGCAAAAAAGAAGAGGAAGATAACTTACCCGCCACCACTTCAATGCCAGCTTATGGTCCATTGCAACATCTTCTGAAGTAACTCCGTGTGCAAGCTGATATTCAGTAAGTTTGTCAAAAGCAAAATTCTTATCTTTTGCATCATGGAGATGTAAAATTGGGTCATATACATTGTTCTTGCACTCAGACTTGTAGGTGTTGCTTCTGGTTGAGAGTCTGGAGCTAGTGATGGAAGGGTGTTTCCAAGTTGATGCTTGCAAGCATAGTACACATCAGCCAACAGGTTGTTGGCTTTTGCAGTTACAGGAGACCATGGGACAAATCCCATGTTGAAAAATCTAGCTCTCCAGCTTGAATGAAGCAATGTGGCCATCAAGAGAGAATGCAAGGATGTTGCTTTGGGAAGATACTTCTTTACTTGTGTGAGAATTGCATGATGCATTAGATACATCAGAGAAAGTGTTGATTCATTGAGAAGCTTGGACTTCAGGTATTCTCGGATGACCATTGAACCATTAGGTCCCTCACCTTCCATCCATTTGGTAAGCCGTGGAAAATGCTAAATAAAGCTGATTAATCAGCAGTGTACAAACAAAAGTTTCATAGAAAGAAATTTAGTAACCTCAAGCTTTAGGTTAATCATCTTGATCAGCTTCTAATTGCCTGGTGTGAAGCTGATCTTCAGGAAGCATCCTTTGGTGTAGTTGATGATAGGGTCGCGTGTGTTTGTAGCTTCACAATTGGCATCATCTTGCTGATTGTTTTCAAGAGTCTCATTGATAATCTTCATAGAGAAACAAGTATTAGTACTTTATCAGAATCCATAAATTTAGATATAGAAACTGAGTGGGATAGTTAGACAGAAGACGCTTACATCACAGGCTTTCCATGATTGATGGCAGCTATCCCACATTCCACTGTATACCATTACCAGAAATTGATTCATCAAATGAGAGTCCCAAAGTAGCTGTAGTTTCAGGTACAAGCACTCACATAGAAGCTGAATTGGTGAGCTTGCAAATTACATAATCAACCTGTAAGAAACAGTAGTTCCAGTAGCTACCCAAAGACAAATATTAGCTGTAGACAAAAGATCTTCAATGCTTCAGTTGTTCATCCAAATGAGAAGCATTGTGTTGATCTTCTATAGAGGGTGGAACAACAAAACCAGGTTTGTGTGTAGGTGCATATGGAGTAGCAATTGGATGCATTTCAGTTGTCATTGTATAGTTCTTTGGAAACAAGTCAGGTTTCTGGGACAGGTGGTTATTGAGATGAAGAATCAAGAGAAAATCAGCTCTTGGAAATTGTGATAAACATCAAGAAAAATCGAAGAAAAAGTGGGCTGAGTAAAAGATCCAGCCTGGTGTCATTTCACAAAGGGGGCTTCAGGTATTTCCTTTGGGGGCTTTAAATAGTGAACTCCTTTGATAAGGATTATTCTTCTCAGGAATACCTACTAATGGCTCTGCAAGCCATTCTCCTTTATGATACTAGGCCACAAGCTGGAGTGCCAGGTGTTGCATTTGATAGGTCCACTTTTATTAATGTAAGTGACTGAAACTCCCAGAAATGTGTAACAATTTCCAGAAGTTGTCCAGACGTCTTGAGAGAGACAGAATGTTTTATCAAGATCCTGGATTAGTTTTGAGCAGGTGCGCACTGTGATAGTTGAAAACAAAAAACCTTGAGCCTTTTTGTTACATATCAAACAAGTGAAAGATAAGCTCTACGAGCTTTGTGGGCAGTCCAATTCTTTCCATAAAGGTGGGCTCTAGGGGTTGAGTACCTAAATGCAGCACATATAACATTTTTCTCCATCCTGCACCAAGGTAGAGCCTGTCAAAGAATCCAGGACATTGAGAGCTGATTTGATATAGCTTGTTGTCCAGTTTTCATGTCAATCAGACCACTGCTTGACCCTTTCTCTTTGACCTTCTCTCATACGCAGTCTCTGGTAAGTGAATTCCTGAACCAATTGCTTGAGATTGTGCTTTCAATACTGCAAGCACACTGCACCATATTGTTCTTGCAGTGCGGTTGCATAGTGCTTTTTGGAACTGCAATAGAAATGCTATACATTGCGGTGCACCCAGGTCCAGAAAACCCATTGCTCAGAAACCCGCACTGCAATTGTGGTTGGTTTTTGACGGTTATTCAGGGTAAAGATTGCGGAAAGAGAGCAATATTGCCCATTTTCTACAATATTTGTCCTACCGCTCTGCAAACTTGAGATAGAACAAACATACTCATTGCAGAGTGTTTGTGGAGCTTGATGTTGCGCTGAATATGCAACACAATGGAAACAGGTAAAAATTCATTGCATTGTGTGGCACTAGCGGTGTTGGTGCTTTACATCCAGTATTAACCTACTTGAACCCTTGTATCAATCTGTCTCAATAAACCACAAGGTTCTTGGCTGTATCAGTGCCACCTCAAACATCTGATTCACCGCATAAGGAAGGAAAAGATAGAAATTGAATTTCAGGAGGCTTGAATACAAGAGTTCAAAGAATGTTCAAAGATTATTTGTAACAGTACTCAAGGAAACCTTGACTTACATTGTTTCCACTACATATGGGTGCAACAAAGTAATCCAACATGTTGACATACTTTGGTTTCTCCTTTCAAGGCTTAACTTTTTGATTCCCCTGATGGGAATCCTGCACAAAGTCAACATGTTTTTGCAGGATGCTCAACAAAGTTTTCTGTTTTTTTGTGAAAGAAGACAGGTCAGATTGAATTCCTAAAAAAACAGGGAGCTTACCGCTTAAGTTGATATCACTTCTTCAGAATGTAAGTCTTTCTTGGTCTTGCATTTTTTTTGCTGGTTTGCCATTTTTTCTATGAGAGCTTTCTGAGGCTTTACGACTGGAATTCACCTTTCAACCTCTTTTTGAGTGAAAGTTTGGAGTCCAAGATGCATCAGAATTAACACCCTAAAATATTTGTGATGGCACTTGAGACTGTGTTGATCAACATAAGATAGTTGCTTCCGTTGCTGAGATGGTGGTCTTTGCAGAAAACTTGTTTAAACAGTCTTCTGATTTGTCTGGATTGTTTCTGGATGCTTGTTGAGTTACTGAATCACCCAACATAATTTCAAAAGCCACACTATCTCACCACCATAGTATCTTTGTAATTTTTCTCAATACCCTTAGTTAGTGCAATCATCTGTCCTATGTCCTTTTGTTGTTCTTGAGATTATGCATGGGCTGCTTGATTCAATTATTGATCACACTTTCCATTTTTTGGGTCATCATTTCATTGTCTTATTGTGTTTCAATTGTCCTTTGCTCTTCTCATTACAGATCACCACATTTTCTGGAAATGATAACTTTTGTTCTTTAGTCGCAAAAAACCCTACTCATTTCACTTGAATCAATACAATTCTCTTCAACTTTCTCCCTACAACCAACCCACTACCCATCCACCAGCCTTCATTAATTACCTGTTACATCACAAGGTTGAATTGCTGTGGTGTTGTCGCCTGAGTTTTGGGTGTTTCTGTAGTCTACCAATTTCGGGGGTGAAAGAGCTTATGGCACTTGTGGATTTGGCCTCAAGCTTACCACACTACACCCACAACTTGAAACACATAGTTACCAAAGAGATGGTACAGCATGACTTTCAGGAAGTCTAAGTTACTTTCTGGACCTTGAGGTGGGGATTAGTAATGAATGATATTGGAGCTTGCGTATAGATATACAAAAGCAGTGGTTAGCCAATGAACATTGAAAATGTGCTTGTCTTTACAAAGGGAAACAGATTTGTGAAGTAACAAAAAAATTGAGACAGTCTTGCATATAGTAGTAGAAGTTGTGTAATCAATGTGCAGCCTGTAAAATTCTACTGTTGCGGGCATGCCCACCTTTTCTCTACTTTAACACAAATGTTTGGAAGAGGTGGGAGTGACGGTCTGAAATATCTGTGTGTCTTGTTTGTTGAGGCCAATAGGACTCAAGGGAAGAATTACATCTCTGATTTTGACAATGTTTGAGTAATGTCAGACAAAAACCAGATGGATGCTGTAGCCATCACACTGGTATGGCTTTGAGCTGCACTTGCGATTAATCTCCCCTCACCCTGTGTTCCATTCTGGCTTACGCATGCAACTACAGACAAAATTCTATGCAAGTTTTAAATGGAGTCACCTTTGTTGCAAGTGATGTAAGATGCTGTGTCAACAAATTCTTGCACTCTTTGGCCCTTTGTGTCCCAAAAAAGATGTCTCTGTGATTGATGGAACATTTGCAACTCTTACAAGCTAACTGACTGACACACATCTTCAAGAAGGATCATATCATACACCCCTTTTCAAGTTTTGATAACCCAGATATTCACCTGCGTGTTCATAATTATGCATAGAGACTTTGAGTCAGACTTTTCATGACACATAAGGTGTCTTTCATCTCTAGCCTTGACACATTTTGGAAGGCTGGTCACCCAAAGATGATGATTCCAAGACTTTTGAAAAGGCCATGGCCTTTCCAAAAGGCTTGAACTCAACATCCTCAGGTGACAAGCCTTCCAAAATGCAATGAGGCGGAACACAAAAGAAACCCCATGTGCCATGAAAAGTCTGATTTGAAGTCTCCATGCAATAATTAATGATACGAAGCAAGCATGATAGAAGATGATGCTATGAACACAGATCGAAGGTAATGGTACGGAGAGACTGTAGAGATAATGATGCAAAAGAGATTAAAAGAGATTCTTACAAAACAAGATTGTACGTTGTTAGCGCTCAGTTGACCAATTCACAAAAGATTAGTGTAGCTGACCGGCTTCATCTTATCCTCTCTTAAACTGGCAGCTAGCTTGTTCACATAGACCAAGTTGTCCAGTGCAAGGACCCAACTTTCATCGGTGGCCGTATCGGATTTGTGAGATTTGTCCTGAGTAGTAGTAACATCAAGATCCAACTCATTGTTGGTATTGTTGGCAATATCCAAGGCTAAACAAGGCCTTCTAGTGATAAGCCCATGTAAGAAGCTCTTAGATCTCGTCACCATGAGTTCCCGATGTTCGCCAGCTTGTTCACTGAAGAAACCATCCCGAGTTGAGTTTGAGCTCACAATGAGCCCTCCGGCTGGGCGCCAACTGGCATGTCTTCATGGCCATCCACGATATTGGATGCCTGAGGTGAATGCAGTTTGATCAGTATCGTTATCGGCACAAACATGTGCAAAAATTCTACAGAGACAATCAAACCTCATTTAATATAAATTGGATCCTGGCAGATTCACCCTTGGCACTTCCCATGAACAGGTCACGGAATCCTGGCCCAATGCGTTGATGTAGTTGCACACATTATTTATCTGAACCGCAAGCCCGCCGGCAGGATTCTGGTCAGTTCAAAGGTCGGGATTCATCTTCTAAAGTGCTGGAAGTTTAGATAGAAAATTCTTTGGATAGGGAGACTGATTGGTGATACCCGATAAAAGTTAGATATTCGATAAACGCTAGACAAGTCCGCTGTCGCTTCGTTATCACCTATTATAGTCATGGACCTCCTGCTATGTTTCTCAACGAGCCAGCAGTTCAACTTGGAAGATCGGAAATAACGTAAAACAATTGCTCTTCTCCAACACGCGATTATCACCTAAGATAAAAATGAAACTGTAAAGCCCAAGGAGCAAGCATCCCGACTTAACATTTGATATCGGAGAGGAGCTAGAATAATGGCTCTCCTCCAACACCCGATTGGCAGCCAAGAGGAACTTGTTTCTCAAGGAGTGAGCATCTCCACTAGCAATAAATAAGGGGCGGATAAGATATAAGCTTCACAAGGGCTCATAAGTAGATATTCACTCTCTATGTACAACTTCCACTATACTTGAGTGGGAACAGATAGAGCTTTGTTTTATAGACATCAATCGATGTCGGTGACGTTTGTGAGCCACCTGAGTGTGGCATACCCGGCAGGCGGATGAAGGATAGCGCGTTCCGTGAAACAGCAGTTTCAACAAAAATGTCTCTTGCGTCATCTATATTATTCCGACGCGCTCGAAACCTTTGCTAAAACCCATTTGAGATTCCTGAGAAGCGCGACGTCCACTCCACATATGGAGCTTCTTGAAGTTCGAGCTTGTACTACTACTAGTCTCCCTTGTTGTTCAACGTCTCCAAATGCTCCTCGCTTTGAAGTACAAACTCAAACAGATGTGTTTTTCTAGGGAAAATTGCACTTTCTACCACCAAAGAGTCGCTCATTATGTTTGAGTGTGCTCCATCGACTCTTTGCAGTCCTCAATGAATGCTCTTTCCGTGAACCTGGTACTTTTAATTTCTTTCTATCCTATCACATTTCAACTTTTTCTCATGAAATTCTTAAAAAATGATCGAATGAATATAAAGTCAATAAAATAAAGATGATGTGATACACATATAGCAATTCTTAATAATATTAACAACAAAAAAGTGATTTGAAAATCTAGTATAGATAAAAGACAACTGTGTCATACATCAAATGATACACAGTCTTGTTTGATGAGCTCACACACAGAGATCCAAAGTTTCTTTTGTAAAAAAAATCGCGGACTTTCTTATACACTTACAAAATGTAGAGAAATGATTTTCAGACAAACAAATGTGTTTCATTATGGTCTACTTTATCTAAATCAATCTCAACCAGGGTAGGTACCAAATCATCGGAAGATTCTAAATTATAAATTTTGATCGATTTATTGAATAAAGTTAGTGAAAGTTGAAGTAAAGAAATGTCAGAAGAGAGGAAGATGAGATTTGGATCAGTTCCAGTGTTAGAACAATTTCAACAAGGTGACTTTCGACTCACTTTCTTCAGGTTGGACAGAAGTAGAATTCTTCGCCTCATTAGCCTCATCGACGTCTACTAGTTCGGCGTCCGGTTTTTCGGATGCAGATTCGCTTGTTGACGAAGATAATGACTCGCTTGGTTTTGTAATCTCTGGAAGTTCTGTCGAATCGGTCTTGTTTTCTTTTGTCTTTTCTTCATCAACTTCTTCGGGTTTAGCCTCCGCTGTCGTATTCGAAACTGGCGAAGTTAGTTCGGGAACGTCATGATCACTTGAAGTCGTTTGGCGTCCTTCTGTCTTTTCTTCAGCTGATGGTTCTGGTTTAGCGTCGGATGTAGTATCAGAAGCTTGTGAAGCTTGTTCTACATTCTCCTGCTCAGTTGAGTTATCCTTGCTTGTCTCACTTTTCTCATCGTCGGACTTTTCGGGGCTAGTGGTGGCTGTCGTATTCGAAGCTGGGGAAGTTTGATGAGAAGCCTCTTGATCAGTTGTCCTCTTCTGCTTTGCTTCGGAATTTCCGTCGGCAGATTCTTCGGAACCAGCAGCAGTTCCTTTACTCGAATCTTGCGACAAATTTTCGGAATCTTGACTTTCAGTTGAGTTACTCTTGTTCTCTTCCGTCTTTGATCCAACGGATCTTTCAGGATTAGTGGTGGTTGTCTTATTCGCAGCTTGAGGTGGTTGGGAAGCATCTTGATCAGTCGAATTCGTTCCCGAATCATGTTTCTCCTCTGTCTTCTTTTCACTCGATTCTTCAGTGTTGGCGTCAGAATTTGCATCTGTCACCTTTGAGGGCCTCTCTGAAACGTTACGTTGATTGGTTTTATTCTGCTCCGATGAAGTCTCGGGAGATCGGACAACAGTTTCATTCGACGTCGTGGTTTTGGTGGATTGTGAAGCTTCAGTACTAGATGACGTATCTGAAACTGGTGGTGTGGTCTCGGGAACTGCATCGCCAGTTGAGGACGCATCCTGCTCTGCATTTTTCTCATCTCTCCCTTGTGCCAGTGTATTGTCTCTTGTTGTTTTGGGGGCTTTCGGTGAGGTTTCGGGAACAATATCGGCAGTCGAGGGAATATGGTCGTTATCATTCTCTTTGGTTCCTTCTGCAGATGTGTTATTTGTTATTGTATCAGAAACTTGTGATGGGATTCGGGGAACGACGTTGTCATTTGTGGAAGTCACATTGCCCGTATCTTTATTGTCAACGACTGGCTCAGTATCTTGGACTGCGGGTGACTTTTCGGCCACCGTACTTTTATTTGATGGATCTTCTTTCTCTGCGTCTTTGTTATTTCCGGTTGGTCTAAAAGACTTAGATAAAGTTCCTTCGTCGGTGTCTTGTGAAGTTTTAGTATCTGAAGTTGTGTTTAAAACCCCTGAAGTTTCATCTGCTGATATTAGATTAGATGATGGGACTGCAACAGCTAGATGCGAGTGACCATCTGAAAGTCAGAATGAAAAATAAAGACGAATCGGTCTTAGTGAGATATTAGAGGTCTTTGTACTTGATATGATTCATTGGCTTACCAAGTTCAACTTGCGAGGAGCCAGGAGATGGTTGAGTGTCTTCAACTTTGACAGTCTTGTCACTTCTCGAGTCTGAGGAACCAAAAACAAGCGATAGGCATATGTCCAGGATATTATTAGGAATTCATGATAGATAGGTAGATCTGAAGAAACAAATCAGAATCGGAAACTACCACTTACCACTGGGGGCGGTACTCGTGAGTTGGTCATCTGTAGTTGGTACCGCAGCTGGTACACCAGGTGCTTGTTGTCCAGAGCGCCCAGATGATGAGGTCTCGCTTGATGGTGGTTCAGATGGGTTTAGATCTTTGTTATCTGATGTATCAGTACTTGTTTTGCATTGATCACAGGTCTCTTGTGATGGATCACTTTGATCTTCTGGTGGAGAAGAGTCATCTAAGTTGACAAGAAGGAGGATTATTGAATTAGTTCGGAGACAGGTGATTTTAGGCAGATCTTAAATTACTTACTATCTTTCTTCGTTGTGTTCGTCTTTGTGTTCTTCCTCTTTTTATTTTTACTTTTCTTCTTGCCGGTTTTGGAGCTTGCATCGTCGCCGGGCGTGGAATTTGCGTTTTCAGATGGGTTTGATTCCTTATTTTCTGATGTATCAGTACTCTCTCCTTCGGGAGTTGTGGCACTTTGATCATCAGATGGCTCTTGTGATGGATCGCTTTGACCTCCTGGTTAAAAGGAAAGAATCGTGGAATTGTACGAGTGTATTCAGAATTTTGTAATGAACCTATGATAATATGGTAGTGATGAAGATAGATTTCCACATTGTTCTGAAACTTACCAGATTTGCTGCCCTCTAAGTTCACAGTGTTACACGAAGCAGAATGATAACATTAGCTGTCAGACAGGTGACGTGAGCCAGATCACTTACTATCTTTTTTCTTTTTCTTTTTCTTCTTTTTCTTCTTTTTCTTTTTCTTTTTCTTCTTATCGGATTCTGAACTTTCATCCTTTCCAGGTTCCTCATTCGGAGTGGCTTCACCTATCACAAAAAAACAAGTTGTAAATTTCAAGCTGTTTCGAAAGTTGATGCGTTGAGAAAAATATTATATTCCATACCATCTAGAGTAGTCGATGAGAGGTCCTGTAAAGTTGTTGTAATTGATTTTACTTCATCTCCAGTTGCTCCTGGAGTGCCTGGTGTTGAACTGTCTGTGATGTTACCTGGTGCACCTGGACCGGCCTCTTGAGTTGTGTCACCAGGGAGTGTGTCTTGATTTTCTTGACCTGAAAAGAAATCGGCAGGAAAGTTCGATTCGTATCAATATTAAAGCGTTGAAAACAGGTCCAGGTTTCACACTTTCGAGAGAAAAGAACTTTACCTTTGTCTTGACCCTTTTCGCCGCCTGAGAACCAAATGTGGAACGTGGGGAATTGAGACGTCATCAGAACCCCATTTTGAATCCGAATTGCTAGCTATTTAGGAAAATGCAAACTGTTCTGATACGCACCAGTGTTATCCTCTGAATTCAGAAAGTTTCAGGAATGAAGATATAGCATCAGTATTGACACAAGTGATTGAAGCCAGAGCTGCGACTACTTACTATCTTTTTTCTTTTTCTTTTTCTTTTTCTTTTTCTTTTTTTTCTTTTTTTTCTTCTTTTTTTTCTTCTTTTTTTTCTTCTT
>KZ123133.1:736-13237 GCA_002157025.1 Melampsora abietis-canadensis | reverse complement strand
TTGATTTGATTTGATTTGATGAATATCCAAACTTCAATATGCTATCAGATTGAAGGGTGTACACACACCATCATTGGTTGAAAGTCCACTCCATCAGTTCAAGCCAAACTTGGATAATCAGTGACTAGAATGTGGTCATCGCTCAATTCACTCTGTCGAGCTCTGTCGATCATTTGTAGAATCTGACTTTAAAATTTGATTTGATTATCTCTCACAATAGCCGAATCCACATCATTAGCATTACCATCTCTATCATCATCATCATCATCATCATCATCAAATTTACCTGTACCTCCAAAGTTCTCAAGTTCTGTTGACTCTAGTAACCAGCACTCTCAGAATGGAATTAGGACCAATCCCAATCTTCATCATCCTCTTACCTCATCTTCACCAAATCAATCATCTTTTGATCTTGATTACTCGCATGAAATCTACAGGTCATCTTCACCTGACCAAGCTAATTACAATACTCCTCTCTATCCACCTTCTCATACAACACTAAACCCTGGTAGTAGGGAAAGCTTTGCGTTATCTTCCATCCATTCATCTTCAGTTTACCCTAAGAGACCACTTATAAGAGACAGTGGAGCCACATGGCAATCTGGTTCTGATAGTGATCTAACTCGAATCGGTACTGAGTCCCCTTGGATCAACAAAACAAGCTCAACTGGAATGTATGGATCAGCTCCCCATTCTCATCTTCTTCAGTCACTCTCCTCATATTAACTCTAACTTGATTTCTTTGTAGGCTTTACCATTACGATGATGAAGTTGAGGGAGAGGGTCATACCTATCCAAGTCCAAATCTTAGCGTAGAGAAATCCCCAACACGAGATCATCCCTCAAATTTACAACAGCAGCGAGCAGCTCATCGAAAGAAATTGATCATCAGTCTTATCCTTGCTGCTCTTCTCATCCTGCTTGCTATTGCTATTGGAATCTATATCGCCTTGCGAAGATCTAATTCAGCCATTGACGCGTCAAAGGGTGTCACCAGTACTGCCAGCGGTAAAATTGCTCAGCTTTGGGGAGTCGGTGGAGATAAGATTACAGTCAGCTTTCCATCTGTCTTCCTTCAGGTTTATCGTTGTATCTACGGATGGAGCTCACTAAAGGACCCTTTCTCTTTTGATGTTCAACCCAACAGACCGAAGATGGCTCCAGTTTTATCTACAACAATACCCTCGGAGGTACTTGGGTTTCAATTCCCTACAATGACACCGCACGCTGTCAGGACACTTCGCCGCCATTGAATCAACCATGGGATTATTCTAATTCAAGGATTTATGGTGTCAACCTTGGTGGCTGGTTTGTTCTCGAGCCGTTCATCACACCTTACCTTTTTGAAAAATTCAACGACCCGAATGTAGTCAACCCGACAGTCGTAGACGAGTGGACACTTTCTCAAGCACTCGGATCTCAACTCGCCACCACGATGGAAGAGCACTACAAAACTTTCATTACTGAGAAAGACTTCGCGGATATCGCTTCTGCTGGTCTGAACTGGGTTCGAATTCCCGTTGGCTGGTGGATGATCGAAACTTGGAGTGGCGAGCCATTCTTGGAAGGCGTTGCGTTCAAATACTTCGTCAAGGCTTTGAATTGGGCTCGAAAATATGGTCTGCGGGTCAATCTTGATTTACATTCGGTGCCGGGGAGTCAAAATGGCTACAACCATAGTGGAAAGCTTGGCACTATCAATTTCTTGATCGGTTTGATGGGTGTCGCCAATGCTCAAGTCCGTCTATTATTTCTTTCATCCTATCTATCTGTATAACCTGCAGCTAATCATTTTTTACCCTATGTTGAATCAAATAGAGAACATTGAATTATATCCGGACCCTAACCCAATTTGTCTCACAACCTCAGTATACAAATGTGGTACCGATGTTCTCGGTTCTGAACGAGGCACTTGTTCAAAAGATCGGTGCTACTCAGATTCGCTCATTGTTAGTTTAACATCATCCTCTCTTCTTCTGGAATAGTCGCTTACACGACTCTTTCTCTCTAAACAGCTATGTACAAGTTTACGACATGATGCGCTCAATCACTGGGTTCGGTCTTGGCAAAGGACCAATGATGGTCATCCACGATGGTTTCACTGGAACTGGAGCTGGTCATCTTGGGTGGGGAGGGTTCATGCAAGGAGCCGACAGGATCGGACTCGATACTCATCCCTACTTTTCATTTGACAAACAATCTAATGATTCGATGGACTACAACGCATACAAGCCGTGCACGTATTGGGCCAAGAGCTTCAACCAAACTAATGCGGACTTTGGTTTCAACTTTGCTGGGGAGTACTCATTGGCAATCAACGATTGTGGACAATGGATCAATAATATCGGATCCGGATCTCGTTTCGATGGAACCTATCCGAATGTCAACACACCTGATCTCGTCCATTTCCCGGTTGTGGGCTCTTGTGCCACCTGGAATGATTATACAACTTGGTCACCTGCTCTCAAGCAATCGTTGATTGCACTAGCCGATTCATCACAGGACGCGATGCAAAATTCATTCTTTTGGACTTGGAAAATCTCACAATCTACTAAATCCAACTTGATACCTAATCCGCTTTGGAGTTATTCTCTGGGCCTGCAAGAAGGTTGGATTAGACGTGATGCGCGTGCTAGTTTAGGAGGTTGTGCCAGGGCAGCTGCTCAACAAGGCACCACTCCACCATTACAGCCATGGACACCGCCATTCGCCGAAAATCAAATCGGTGGTAAGGGTACTACGAGTGTCATCGATGCAGCTCAATTGGCGCTATACACCGCTTGGCCTCCCGCTGCGATTACCGCCCTTCAAGGTGCAAACCAAATGTATGATCAAGTACAAAATCTACCCTTATATACTGCCACTGGGACCATCAAGAAGTTGACACCAGACCAACCTAGCTTTGATCTTTTTCCTGCCGCCGCCACTGCCACTGCAGCTGGAGATGGGTGGTATAACAAAAATGATCAATCAGGATGGTGGGTTGGAATTGACGGCTGCCAATACCCTGACCCTTGGAACGCTGGTGGTCTTCCAGCTCCTACCGGTCCGTTTTGTCAAGGTACAAATACCGCTGTTGCACCCGTTATCGCTGCCACGCCTGCTCCTTAATTCACTGCCGTTTATCATACGTACATATATTCACTCCGAAATAATATGACATGATGATCCTAAACTCATCGTCGTTATCCTCTATGTATCTATTATCGTCTTTGTTTCTAATCCCTTTGCCCTTTTCTCCAAATCTGTTTAAAATTATTGACCCTATCCTACCCCACGTTACTCTTGTTTAATTTCATTCTTCGATGCTTTACTCTTAATACAGTTTATCTTATCTATTATATCTCGCTCAGAGTTCTTTTTTATATTTTGACAGACTTTTTCTTTACTGCTATGTTATGAAACGCTCAGATGTGTTGGGTGGAACTGGTAGAACATTTTTTATGAATCAAAGATCTTAATGCAATCAATGGTTATGTTCTTCCTTTGCTTTTGAGATACTGTGGTTATAAGTGTAATTCATCTTACATTGATGGGCAGAAAGTAAACTTTCTCAAGTTTCTTAAAATGAAGCCATGAATTCTGAATCCTTGAGTATGAGATAGATTCATTCTCATCTTCCTTTTGTCTTTCCGATCATCAATTAACATGGATCGCATGGCTCTCAAAGCTTCGAAGATGTTGAGGGTACATTTGCTGGTGACAGTGTATAGAATCATGTACTACACAGAATAGAATTGGGTCTAATTACTATTTCTTCTTGGCAAGCCTCGTCAAGAGTTCGAAAAATTCAAGGATGAGCTCATAGCCTTGGCCAATTTTGACAATACAATCTGATCTTGATTTACTATGGTATGGGACAGCTTGGAATGATGTCATTTTTGGATTTCCTTCTTGGAAAAAGCAAAAATGATGATGTAAATTGATAGAGTTGTCCTCTGTTCTCCCAGACTGTGACAGGTCCCTTAACTCAATGAAACTCAACCTTTCAACAAATAACAAAGTTAGTTTTGTCCGTTCAAGTGAGCTCAGCTTGGCAACTCCTCAATCTCAAATCTACATTTAATCAATCAGAGCACATCAACTTGATTTCTCGACTCCTGACCTGCAATCGATTCATTAACAATCGACAGTCAATTTGGAAAAGCTTGTTACGAATTCCCTGCCGATCCGCTTGAGTTTTGCGGGCAAAGTCGGTGAAGCTTTTGTGAATTGACTGTATCTTGACCTACAACTACAACGAACTTTGATTTGAATCGTTTATGTACATCTTGCTATCTTGACGATCTTAGAGAAGGTCAGATTTGAACAACATCAAATGTACCACATCTCATTGGCTTCAGAAGAATAATACAAAATTGTACAAATCTTTTGACACCTTCTCGATCACATCAAATAGTTTACCGGATTCTGAACTCACATCTCAATGTTTAGAATAGGATCACGAATCGTAAGTTGAATCCCATTGTTAGTTAACTTCACAGATCGATAGTGTGGTACTGTATCTTACACTGAGCGAATGAGGAACGCGTACAATCAGAATAGATCTTAGATTTGTTCTTCTAGACTGAGGTTTTCTCAATATAGCAGATTGCAAATTGTTTTGAATTGAATGAGGTCAATTTACAACATAACTTAAAGAACTTGGGTGATTTACTACAACTTTTACACAAGTATACAGTCGATTTCAAAAAACCTTGAAGGAGCTTTGCCCGCTCTCATTCTTTTCAAGCTTTGTGAGATCGACTGTACCAATCTGAATCACTCACTGGTGTTATCAGTGAGAGTGTCACACGATTCACAACATAATTCATCCAATCAAGCGTGATAATTTTCACTGTTTCGATCCTTAAGTCCATGCTCTTTCGCCTCACAACTTCTCAGTTTTCATTCAGCCGAATTGGATTATAGAGTCTTGACGGTCATCAGCGGACTTTGAGACAAGGGCACTTGACCGGCTTGTTGACCGGTTGTGATTTTCAAACGTCTTGTTCAGAATCGACTTCAGGTTACCTACCTTTATCTCCTCAGCAATCATCAATCCAACAGACCATCGATTCGCGCATGATCGAAGAATGTCTAATTCCAAGAGTGTAAACGAAAAACGTGACGGTGGAACGTCAGTTGGCCGAAAACCGGGTCAAATCAACAATCCTACAAGAAGCTCACCCGTCAAACATCAGACAAATTCTTCCTGGTTAAGCTTTGGCTTATACGTTTGTAGCTTCACGATGTAAGTCACCTTTATTCGTTCTAACTTGATCAAAACTCGATTGTGTGACGTCCATCGTTCTAACTTTTACAATCTTCTTGACCTATCTTCTCTATGCAGTCTAGCATGCATCTCGACCTACCTTCGATATGCTTTACCCGATCCGCTGCCATTGCCAGATCCTATCTCCACCGTACAACCAACTTCACCATTATATTTTTCTGAGGCTTTGGCCAATACATACATTCATCATCTTGCAGACACGATCGGATACCGGATCGTTGGTACAGAAGAAATGTCTGAAACAGTGGAGTATGTGTTGGATTTGTTGGAGGGATTAAAGGCGGACGCGAAAAAGGTCGGGAACACGAAGGAAATAGAGATCTGGCATCAGCAAGATGATGGGGCGCACCTATTTGAATTCATGGGTAAAGTAAGCTTGGTTCTCATGCGCAATATGTTTTGTTAATTTCGATATCTGGGCTGGCGTAATCTTCGATCACGCATGCGATGCAAACTGCAAGCACACACTCACTCAATCCACCAATCAATTTGACTTTTACTTTCACAATTCGACTTTTGTAGCACGTTTGGAAAAAATATTTTCAATTGTCGAATATAATCGTTCGGATTTCGGATCCATCCATCCCGAGATCCAAAGAAAATGCCATCTTGGTCAATGCTCACTTGGATAGCACTTTACCATCTCCTGGTACGAATCATACCCATGAAAATCCTCGGGTGTTGCATCGTGTTGAATTTTGCGTAAACTGGTGGTGGAATTTTATCCAGGTGCGGCAGATGATGTTGCTGGCGTCGCGGTTTTGCTTGAAGCTATACGCATCATCACACAATCGCCGGAATGGAAGATTTACAACAGTATTGTGTTCTGTACGTTGACAGTACGCATTTTTCTTTCGAAGATATGACCCAGCGCTGATCTTCAGTCTTCTTTATACAGTATTCAACGGCGCAGAGGAATCTTTGCAAGATGCCAGTCATCTATTCATCACCAAACATCCCCTGAAAGACGTGTTAGTTGACTTCCAAGGCTAGGTTTTTATCATTGCACCGACATCACATTGATCAAACTGACATGGTAACAATCACTATGTCTGGCCACAGTGTGCGAGCCGTCATTAACCTGTAAGTCGATTCTAGATCCTTTGAGTATTTATATGTGCATTTCAACGCTCTGAACTTTCGATTGCTTCAGCGAAGCGTGTGGAACCAACGGTGTAAGTCCCTTTGATAATACCATCGTTCGATCACATGCTCAGTTGACTGTGCCTTTTATTTCATGTCATCAGCAAGAGATTTTGTTTCAGGCAACCTCGCATGAGGTATTTACAAATGAAGAGAAAAACATGCAAACATCAACAGGCTAATGCCCATCGCGGTATCTTTCGACGTTTCAGATGATACGCGCGTACTCTCAAGTACCTCGTCCTTTCGGCACGATTATAGCTACCGAGGTGTTTCATACAGGACTGATTGCATCAGAGTACGACGAGTCTTGCAGCCTTATATCCTGCGTTCATTTTTGCTTGCGGGTTTTGGCTTACCCTTTGTGTTGAACTTTGATGTATGGACATAGCACTGACTTCCGACAGTTTGAACATTACGGCAATCTCACTGGTCTTGACATGGCCATCATGCAGAATTCCTATCTTTATCATACACGACAAGACATACCTTCCAAAATCGAAAAAGGTGTCATTCAACACATGGGTGAAAATACCATGGCATTATTGAAGCACCTTTCGGCTGAATCTACCGATCTGACGAATATAGAACGAAGCTCCTCAACTGTTTATTTCTCAGCGTTCGGTGGATATGCCTTTTTCATGTATTCCAAGACAACGGCTCTTCAGCTGTACCTCACCATGTTCGTGGTTGCGATGACTCTGGTATCAAGGAATGTGAACTCGAGTAATCGAAAAGTATATTTGCTCTCGGTTTTCGCAAGCCTTGGCTCCTTTCTCGCTTCGATCATCTTTCCCAATCTTGCGGCTTTCATCACTGCCACCGTCTTACAGAAACCGTTATCCTGGTATCGTCATGAAGCATTACCGCTGGCCTTATTCGCTCCACCTTCGCTCGTTGGTGCTCTTTCGGTTCAATACCTATTTTCAAAATTGGTCAAAGCACGATCATTACTTCCTCCTGGACACGAGTTTGTCTTGGCGCATGCCACTTTCTGTGGTTTGATGGTCTTTTATGGCATCCTTGCAGTGATAGGTGCATTCTTTCGCATCGGTACCGCATATCTACCAGCTCTAGGACTGGGATCACTCTTGCTCGGGTTGATCTATAACGAACTAGTCTTCGCACCATTGACTGGGAGACATGGTCATCTTCACTTGCCAAGTTATCTTGTTGCACTTGTAAGCTTCTCCATATATTATTCGTGTGTTGAGAACAGACAATCAGATCTACGTTTGACTAATAGTTGACGAGTCTGATAGGTGTTTCCCTGTTTGCTTGGAGTCGAAGGAATATTGGTTTTCCTCGATCTATTTGTACCACTAAGTGGACGAATAGGTCATGAGCCGCACGTGGATCACATCATAGCTTCACTTGTCAGTGGCGTCGGCTTCAACATTGTGGCAAGTGCCTTGCCGTTCTCGCATCGCTTCAGTACACACACCTTGAGAAGTTTCATCCTTCTCGCGACCGTTGTCAGCGCGATCTTGGTCCTAGTGTTTACTCGAGATGGCTGGGTGATGTTTGACGCAGATCACCCAAAGCGTCTTCCGGTTCTTCATATGGAGAATATCACCACTACTCCGCCTACATTCAGTCTTCATCTTGCAACTATGGACCGCGCACCGGGATTCTATGAGCTAGTGAAAGACACCATGGACGTGATGGCGGTTTCGCAGCAGACTCCCATCTTGAACGCTATAAATGATGATATCCCCGACTGGGACATCATTTATCCTGTCTCTCAGTTTCTCAAGTCGTATCAAATACCGCTGATATCAGATGATCATCGGATGATCACCACTGATGGTGGACAGCTGAGTCAATATGTCTCTCCGTGGACAGATACATTCAAAATTAATCTTCTTCATAACAAGCTGGATCATATAAACCACCATCGAACATTAGTCTTTGCGGTCGATCACCCGGGTATCATTTGGACCGTCATTGCCTTCACGGCCGATGTTGTTTCTTGGGATCTGCCCGAAAACCCTACACGGGGCATAGAGCGCCACCATATCAAAGAAGCGAGCGCGTTTGGAGTTGATCGATGGACGTTGAACGTGACCATCGCTCTTAACCAAAGTGAATTCGACATCGCAATTGAAAACGAACAAATCATTCGAGGTCAACGTCCTTCAATCCCTGCTTCAGATGAGAAGGCCTTGGCGAATCAGCGAAGAGGGATGTTACGAATAGACTTTAGTGGCTTAGATCAAATGGGACTGTACCCGGCCCGAGCCCTACCAAAACGTATCCGTAAAGGACAAGAAAAACCTGATGCTTGGATCGGGACAGGAGTGGGAGGACCAGGAATGAAATTCTTTAGAAGACTCGATACCAAATTACCAAGTTGGACAGATCCAATGTTGTTGAGTGCTGTGGCTAATGTAGCTTATCTGTGATGGTGACAGGGTCATCCAAGGCATATGATGACTTATAAAATTCTCCCCTTCAATTTATTTCTGTGACCATATAAGTAATAAGTAACTATGGTGGTTTTATTTCCGTTCTCTCGTATGGTGCTTTTAGATGGGAACCATGTATTATTGCCCCAGTGATATGTTAATTCATAGAGACAGACTTGGAACAAGGAATAGAGTTCAGATGGACCCAGGTTAAAGAAATTTCTCTCGTAATCGTAATCGTTTCGTAGGTAGTTATTGTGAAGTATATTATCATGCATTAAATTCAGGCTGTTATTAGAGAAATCAACTAGAAAACACACAGATATTCCAAGTAGAGCATTCCTGTGGAGGCTATGTATTGCACTGAGGAACACAACGCAAACAAGACATGTGAGAATTAGGAATTGGTACCTTGAACCTTTGCGAAGTTTGGCTCAAGATGGGCTTGAAATCTCTGTGAGGTGATGAAGTGCAATGTCAAGTTGAACAACTCATCTTGAAAGGGATCACCCTAGTTTGCTGTTAAGTCTTCATGAGTTATCTGTCATGATGCTCTTCAATGGGCATTCAAGCTCTTTTTCCGCCGGTTTCTTCTTGAATTTCTTGGTTGGTTCTTTGGATGTAGGAGAGCATTGACGGCAGCCTTGATCATGTCGGATGAGTAGGATGTGCAATGCATATTTAAGATCGTTTGGGAGGTGAAGGTTCAGGTGAAAGAATGTTTGGTCCCGAGTGGCTTTTGGGGGTACCCAACCCAGTGATTTAGATAGTCGATAAACATGACTGTGATTGGTTCAAGAGTTAAAATCGATTTTAGGCCAGCCAAAGGCTCCTTGCCGAGAATTAAAAGTGACAGGACATACGTGTCGACTGGAAAGATATCACGTCCCAAACAGAACATACTAACGCAAGCCGCAGTCTTGATGCCTACTCCATCAAATTCAACTGATAGACAAAACAGAAAGCGAACGAGATGAGTTTCAAGACATGGAAGAGAGATGAAACATAAGCTATTCTACTAGCCTAATTCTTGCATAACTTGTTCATCACTCATCGATCTGAATTTCTCAAGTGATAAAGTCCCATCGCCTTTGCTGATGATTTGATTTAGAAGTGTAATGATCACTTTAGATTTTCTTTCTGCTAAACCTCCCACTCGAATTGTTTCTGTTAATTCTTTGATTCCTGAGTTCCTAATGGCTTCAAAATTAGATTTCCCATATCTTTCTAATATTTTTGAGTATGCACGATTTGAGTTAGATGTTGAAGTATTTTGACTTAGGATCGTGCGGATTAAAGCTTCAAGGATGTCTGAAACTTCACCGCATGATTCAGCTGCTCCTAAATTGATGTTGAGTTTGGGATTGAGCTGAATTGAAGATTTCTTAGGACGCTGTGGTGTGCCGCCATGAAGGTTACTTAAGATCTCACAGACTTCTTGTGATTCGAGTAAGGTTGGGTGTGGAAAGTTGGGGAATGGGGATGAATTGAGTACAAGTTGCTTGAGAGCCTTTTTGGGAGGCTGAGAAGGTCGGTTTGAGAGTATAGGAGGACCAGTGATAGAGGGTTTGATATCATGAGTAGGATAAGGAGGAGTGGAACGAGTTTTAGTCTTGGATGAACTTGTCTTCTTCGGCGTGATCACTGGTTTTCGATCGACTGACGAAGAGGTAAGAATGGTTGGCTTCTTGGGCGTCAGAGTAGGTGAATCTGATTCTAAACTTGTCAAGCTTGAACAAGTACTTGAAGGAGTCATAATAGCGGATTGGGCTGAAGCGGATATGGACGGCATCTTATTGGGATGACGGATAGAACGCCAAGGAGTGACCGAGAACCCTGCTATAAACTTACTTTAAGGTGACACAAAAGGATTGCAGGCATCCATATCTCTTTGCTTGTCTGCTTCCACAGCCTCAACCGCGCAACAGGCGCAACTCCAAGGTCTTTGAGAAATGACATCATTTATAAGCGTTTTGAACCAGTTAAAGCTGAGCTTTGCAGATTACAAACTGCATGCACCTCAGTTCTTCTCTTTGTATATCGAACCGATCTCATCAGGGTGGTCTGAACTTGACCTATTGTCGTGTTTCTTCGTTTGAAACTTTGCATTCATTGATTGTTCATCCAACAGATCATCCTTGGATTACAAGTTATATAAGAGGCTCTCTTAATGAAGCAGTTTAGAGCTTTTCGGATTTTGTTTGAACCAGTGAGGAGAAAGTCATTTAAATCTCAGTCTTTCCGCGATATGCGTGATCTTTGACTGGGTATAAATCTCTCTGACCAATCAGGCTCAATATCCACTGCAGTTCCTGGTTCATCCTTGCCGATCTTGTCAATGGTCATATAGGCTTTTGCGGTTTACTAGCGACTGACTCACTTGCATTGTCGCATATATATTCGTGATGGCTACCCCTTTGCTGCCTTGCTTCCACGTCTTGAAATAAACTTCCAAAATCCCTCTCAACAATCTTCTGTCAATTATCTATCACAATCCTCGCGGATCATACAATGTATCAAAATCTTATCCTCAAATCATTGGCCTCCCTGATCCTAGGTTAGTCAACACCTTGATGACCGTTCCATCACTTCATGGGTTAACTGGAGTCGATTCATCTGCCAGTTCATTTAGCAATTGCCTTCCCACAGCGAAACCCCTTGGAAGGAGCTGTTGATGTATTGAAGTAAGGCGCACTCCAACTCAACTGGGGTAAATATTCTTAAAATATTGACATTCGGATTTGTCACAGTGTGCTATCACCTCTCCAAGATTTAGAGAGTACTCTCGCCCTGCCCGGCACCGCACCCAATTCTTTCATCAAGAGATCAAAAACAGTCCATGGCCAGCGAATGTCCACTTTGAATATGTTTTATGGACATCTCGAACAGTGTGAACATGATTTTCAATCCAAAGTGCAGACCAACAAACAGCAATGCGATCTAGTTGACAAAACGAACTCGCAGCAAGTCGCTACACGTCTGCAATCAAACTTACACGGATTGAATGACATCATGATGGAAACTCTGGACAAGATGAATTCTTCATTCACCACTCGCAAGTACTCCACCCATGCACCTCAAGCTCACGAGCATACAATGGTCTGTTGTTCTCCATAACTCACTCTTGATTTTTCAACCACTGAAGCCTTGTAAATCCAGGTTGAGTTTTGTGAGCTCATGATTCACTTCATGAGTGATATCCAAGCAATGTATACTCAAATCCAACAAACTTCAGTCTCATACCCTATTGTTCAAACCCAATGCCAAGGTAAGTTTTTGTTCAAGATTTTAAAATCCTTTTTCAATCTGGTTGATTGGTTTTTTGTTGTTTTTAGACCAACTGCAACAAATGTCCATTTCACTGAATAATTTTGTAGAACAATGTGTTCCAATGCAAGGTTTCAGCACCCAAATTCTTGCAACAGCTCAAAAATCTAATGACTTCTTTAGTCTAGCTGAGAAAACCCCTTTTGGATTTTCTGATTTCATGCAAAATCTTCAATAAGCCTTGTACTGAACTGATCATATGTTCATTCCCAAAATTCATGTAGTACAGCTGTATAAAGCATGATTATCTTTGTTGCCTCATACATATTTTGATGATAAGGTGGAATGTATCTTCAGACAAACAACATTTGATTATTGTTTCACTTCTCATGATGCAGACCTCTTGTA
>MWRH01018243.1:0-12140 GCA_002157025.1 Melampsora abietis-canadensis | reverse complement strand
TCTATGTATATGTTCACTTGATTCAGACACTTGCAACATGACATTGACTCTGTTGTTGAACAGCAATCAAACAAGGTATCAATTTTGTTTATTTGCAAACAAAGGATGTTGCACTGGCACATGGGGGTGTGACGCACACTTTGAAGCCAAAATTTTGGTGCACCAGTGCAACATGTTTTGCCAAAGTGGTGCTTGCTACATGAAGTCAGAGGCTCAAGCACCACCAGGAACATCTCAGCCTTAATCAGCTGCCTACCACTATACTAACAATCACCTTGAGATTAAATGAAGAGTGCAGTACTGGTTGATTCCAAACATTTTATTTTGTTATGTTCTCAAAAAAGGCAAAGCTATCTTTAACAGTCAAGAATAAGCTCATTTGCAAGTGATTCAGTCATCAATAAGGCCTAGAGGCCTTCTGCTCAGTCTCAACAGCTGTCATTTGATTTTGGAATTGATCAATCCATATTTCAATGATACAGTTGGATTAAAAAAAAGATAAGAAGGCTTTCTGTCCTGTTGTAGATTTTGTTTTGCCAAACGTTTATACAACAACAGTATGTATCAACTCTTTTGTGGTTGAGATGAGTCAAGCTGCTTGGCATAGTGCCACAGCTTTACAAGGTGTGAAAACTGTGGTCTGACATTAAACTGTGAAAGGCAGTAGTATTTACAAAAAATGGAGAACAATGTTTAACTTCCTCTTCAAGTTTGATGTGCAGAATACGCAAAGGTCTTGAGATAAAGAGGGGCAACATGAAAAACCACATCTTGTGTTTGTGGCTGCTTGAATGCTATGAAGATCAGGGCTAACTTGGTTATCAGGTGCAAAGAGAATACTGATGATCCCACTAACTTTGGGATATGTAAACCCCTCAAATATTACAAATGTTTGACGTAAAATTTGCCGTACAATAATTTGAACATAATTTCATGGCTGAGCAGGTGGCATGTATCTTTGGTGGGTCATGTGCTACATAAAGTGTAGTCCTGACTCCGACAAGACATTCAAAAAACATGAAACAAAGCACAGCTGACTTAATACCACAACTGCTGTGCTTGTTTTTGTGATTGTGGAGCGCTTTCAGAGCGGGTTTTTTGAGCACTATGTCCCCGCAATCAGTGGGGCCTGCCCAGCGCAAACTGGGGGACACAGAAACCCATGGAGCTTGCACTCCACAATGGGCCGGGGCCAGGTGTGATATGCTATATAGCGGAGCAAGAACCTGTACCCAGGGGCTGACTGTAGCCAACAACTTGGGTACAGGGTGACACCACATTTGCTCTTGAATCTCACATCTCACTCTCAACCCAACAACGCTAGAACCAGTATGGATGGTGGCACTGAAAATTGGACCCTCCACCTATTTGACAACAGCCCACTTTTAACCTCCTTGCCCCACTATTTTGTGCTATATGGCAATATAGCAGAGCCATTTGTATATTGCTATATTGTGCACCATATTGCAATATTCAGTGCCTCCACCACTCCGCCATCATGAGGCACAAGAAAAACCAAAAAATAGCAAGCCATTGTGTTGCGCTCTATAGCGCAGCCTGTGCTGCGCAATAAGGGGTTTCAACTTTGATTTTTTTTACATATTCTTATGCTACAACAACTTGCCTGTTGTTGTAAAATATGTGTAATTTATTGAAATTCAAAAATACATTAATTGTATGCAAAAATCTTTACAGACAACTTGTCCAGATTTTCAAAGATTATGTAAAGATTTATCAAACTTGAAACCCCTTGATAGCAATGAGTTAAAATCTCATTCTGTTGCATAGCAATTGCGGTCTTGGCTGACTCTTTGGTATGTAAACCTTTCTTTGTCCCAATTCTTTTGTATCTCTTCCTCTCTGTGGCAAACTTCTAGGCTAACTCATTCCAGAATTTGAAAGAGTTCATTTTTTGAATAGTGCTTGAAACTGACTTATTATTGGAATATGAAGAAGTGCTCCTGGTATATCCTGATTCAGTCATTGATCTAACCAAATCTTTATGCACCTTTAATTCTTGGTACGATTATCAACAAATCTGTATCAGTGAATGCATACCACCCAATTATATGTGAGTCATCTTATCTCAGGATACAATATATTATGAGGCTTTTTGAGATCATTTTTGGCATGTTGGCATGGCATAATCTTTAAACCAGAGGTGGTTGGATGTGTGAGAGCTCAAAATAAATGGAAGAACTACTCTTCATCCAAGTATGCCTACACTACCACATTTCAAAAATCATCTGGAGTAAATGTGAGTAAGCCCAAAGTTTCCCTGAACACTATGCGTGACAGAATTCAATCTGATCCAGACTACTTTCCCCTCCCAGGTTTCAAAAACAACAAAAATTCTGAGCACCTAGGGGACTTTGATGGAACCTCAATGGATGGGATGTCTTCATCAAAAATATCCAACTTGGATGGGGAGATAGAGAAATCAGACATGGCCAATTATGACAAGACTTATCAGACTTCCTTTAAGGAAATCACATGTGAGTAATTTGAATGGTTTCTTAAACAAAAGTGACACATAAAAGAATAGAGTCTCATGGTGACCAATTTTGCCTGTCAGCATCTACCCCCAAGGAAGGTAGAAAACATAATCCATTGTACAAATCAGATTTGGTAGAAGCAACAAATAAAATACTTTTATTCAGAAGGGGTGACTGGGCAGCAAACATGAAGACACTGTTGGTCACTTTTGCAGACAGTTCAAGCCTGGAGCAAATATCACTTTTCCAAATCCTGAGAGAATTTCTTGGAATGCCAGACTTACCATGCATTGTGACAGACATCATTCATTTCAGTTTGCTAGAAATGAGAGACCAAAGAGGTGATTCAGTATTAAGTGCTAAATGGTGGAAGGAACTGGAAACAACTTTGGACCTCTGCAGGGAAACTGCCAAGATTGATATGGGCTAGCTTGGTATGACTTGTCCTTGCACAAAGTAGTAATAATCCAATTCTCCTCCCTGTACTTTCTTATCTCCAGGATCTCTCTTATCTTGTGATTTTTGATCTTTGGTGTTTTGTGTTGGGTTGAGATATAGAGCCTGCAGGTGCAAATCCTTTTGGAGCTTCTTTTCATCTTTCTCCCTTTGGCCTATTCTGTTTCCTGGATAGAATACACCTTGTCTGTCCAGATGTGTCACGTTGACGTGAGCACACAGAACAATTTTTATGATCCCTACAAACAGTTTGTATTTGCTTTCTGTGATCAGCTCCTTTGTTGTTGTATGTAGTAGCAGTTGAGGTGAATAGCCTTTGTTGGGTGACCAGTGGGCCATCATGGTAAACCTTCAATACCTCATCAATATTCCATAGATGTATTCACAGTACATACAAAGGCAGAGCTCATGAATGGTGAGAAACCACACTCAGTGAGTCTGGGCCAAAAGAAAGACTTTTAAATTTTTTGTGAAACCCGCTGTGTGCTCATGTCAATTTGAGACATCCAGACAGACAAGGTGATATGGTAGGTACAGCCTTTCCAGGAATTTCAACTCAGTAATAGTTCCATCTTGCCCTTGCCTGTAAGAGAGCTGTGAATTGGTTGAAATTAAGATACCACTCAATCTTACATTTTCCTTCTGAGATATCTTCCCTATCCAATGAAGACTCTGATTTTTGAGTCTGAGCCAAAGCCCTTGACATATTCCAATGAAATCCACATATAAATCAAATAAATGAATAAATGGGAAAACATTCAACCCCCAAATTGCAAGTATTATTATTGAGATGACCCTTGTGATTCATGTGGCTCAGCTTCAACTTGAGAAGTTGAGCACTAGCTTCCAAAGTGACATTCTTTGAACATCCTTATATTCAGCTGAGAGTATGTATGGCATATTTTGGTGATGTGTGGACTTCCAAGAGGTGACCAAAAAATTGAAACAACAGAAGAAGCAAACCATTGGAGGAAAATCTTGAAGGGGCAGGGGGAAGCAAGCAGATCAAAGTCTCAATGGCACAGTGGAAGATGACTCTATAGTTGATGAGAATTGGTTGAAGATGACAAGAATGTGCCATTCTTTCATGAAGGCACAAAGTGTTATGTATAGTCCCTCGGCCATGAAGGCAACACTTGAAGAGGCAGGATCCATGATGTTCAGCACCAGCATCCAGTCCAAGATAGTGGTCACATACGAGTTGTCTCAGGAAAATTCAATGGGTTCAGATAGGTTGTGGGCTTTTTTAGGGGATCTTCATAGTTCACCTTGCACACATAAAAGAGGTTAATTCTCACAACAATTTATCAAAAGATCAAGATCAGATATACAACAAATATAACAATGGAGGTGAAGGTAAATTCAAATAAGAGTATGAGAAACGTTGACAGGACGGTATGTTTGAGGTTTCCTATTGAGCATTCTAGAGTTCATTTATGAGGTCCTCGTGAGTCAGGACAAGTTTGAAAGATCCAAGCCCTACTGGCTACATCTGTATTTGATTTCTTTTTTTCGAGATAGTTACTCTGATGTCAGTCAAAACAAATAGAGCGATCTCGTTCAACGATTCACTCCTCCCCAGGCTGGTACCCTCTGTTGAGCATCTGGATCAATTTGACTTTGATTCGACCAACCAGTCATCAGTGTTATGATCAGGATGAAAGAAGATGCTTGAAAAGAGCATACATTTGTTTTGATGGTTGACCGAAAGTAGAATTCTGAGTTTCATCAATCGAATCCGAACGTTTTCTCCGCAAATCTTGAGAGTTGCACCTCGTTGCGGACTCTGGAATAGACCTTTTTGCTTGACAGATGAAATCATACTCCTTTAAAAAAGATATACAGCACAATGATTTTTAGCATTCGAGTTTTTTTGCAAGTTTTCAGATTTCTTCGAGCAAACGAAATTCGACAACACCCACATCTAATTGGCGCAAGAAGCCTAGATTTGGAGATGCGCAGAATCTTCGACTTTGAATGAACCTAATAGTTGGTGTAACAAAAAATTGAACTCAATAACCGAATATCTTAGGAAAAGACATAATGAAGAAGAAAATGAACTTCACTGAAATGCATCTTCGGATGTCATATTGTATTTTGCCATAGCATAAGCAGTGCTATTTCGAGTGACCGACCATCAAGAAAATGAGAGAGAGAACATTAATACTTGGGACATGATATAAAGGAAACGAAAAGAAAAGAACGAATGATTACGAACGCTACAGCAGGCGATCTGCTCAATCCATCGCCACAATGTACCAACACTCTTCCACCCGAATTGAGAGATCCATCTATGAACCGCAGAGCTCTGTATCAATACATTCATAGCAATCAGAATTTCAAAGCTTTTGGAAAGGATAATCTTGACTCGACGTAGTTTTTGACGTACTCAGGAAAAATTGAGATCAAGTTTTGGTCTGTTGCATCCCGAATGTCAAGTACAATATATTGAAATTGATCGGGGAATCTGGGTTTGAGTAAGTGTCTGTTTGAAAACAAGAAACACATCAACGAACTGGACTGTTTTGAATGACATGCGAGATTGTGACTCAACGCTTCTCGACTTTCGGATATACAACAAATATGAGTAATTAATGAATTTTTTAAAGCGTTTAGGTCCTTTGAAGCTTGATAAGGTCCAACGAAAACTGAAGGTAAGACTTCTTGTGCTTCTCTTCTCATTTCATATCTAATCAATCAAAAAATCAAAAGTCAATAAATTATATGCAGATGACATGACAAAAAACTTTATGTGATACATCCTGATACTTAACTTCCAATCAATCGATGGACCGATTCTTTCAAGTAGTTCGGAAGGATAAGAAGGATTCATGACGGCGCTTCTTGGGTCGAAGCGATTCCCAAGTCTTTGATGAGGAATGTAACCACGTTCATGTGTAATCCCTCGTTCCCGTCTTCCATTGAACATTATCACTTATGTGTCAGAACCCGGCCCCGGGTGTATATATACAGCCTATAGGTGAAACTTGGAATGACCTCTTCGAAGTTGAACTGAGATTTTTGGCAACGGAAGCTGAACTGTTCACCAGAAAGGAGAAAAGATTGAGGAGGACGAAGAGACGCATGATCACTGCTTGAGCGTATCCTCGTCTCAGACTCACGCAGAATCGTTTAGAAGAAATGCTCCGATTCCGGGCTTAGAACTTCCTACAGTACAAGCAGCTCCAGACCCCACACATGGATTTGGTCAATATCAGCTGAAAAGACTTGATAGCAATGTGACCAGCTTTGCGGTGAAGGGTTTTCAATCCTCTTCTTCAGCTCATAAATACTTAAATAATATGGGGCATACAAACTGACTTCATACCATGCCTTTTTGGTAAGTTGCAAATGTATCTGGAAGTAGTTTCGAAGGAAACATGAAATACCCCCGAACTCCATTTTGAGTATGAAAATCTATCTCGTGATGTAGAACTTCAATATTCCTGGCTGACGTGATCCAAAGAAACATTGGTCGAAAGTCCCATGACTCCCATTTTTCTCCCTGGAACTGACAAAATAAAAAAGGTCATATGAGGAAGTTAGTTGAATCACAAATATTGGCTTGTGGTGGAACTGTCTTCTGCTACTAAGGATTCTTCCGGTTGATTTTTTTCCAAACAAAATCATGACAATCTTTATAACTCGATACAAAGGTCATCGAAAAAATAGAATGCTTCCTTTAAACCCTTCACTCCATCTAGGCCTGCAGGATATATGTCACATCATGACGCGTCAATGATGAGAGTTCATAGGAGAATGTCCCTTCGAATCTCATAACAAGGATATTTGATAGTCAAAGATAATCAAAAAAATGTTGATTTCCAAAAACTCCCTTGGGTGTGAAAAAGCATTAGGAGTAGCTTGGAGAATTCATAGACTTGGAAACCTTGAATGGCTGTTTTGAAGAGGCCGATACAAATGTGGAAAGCAGTCAACAAGATTGCTTAATCAAACCTTGCAGAAGATGTAAGACAGTCTGAGATCATCAGATGAAGTGACAATTCTATCACTCATACCTATACTTCTCCTTTCACCTCTAGTAGAGTGGTTAGTGTCAAGACTGCTAGATCTGGGTATTTCCCTAAGATGTAGGGCCAGCGGCAGAATTCAACCTTTGAGGAAGTACACATGGATGGGACAGCTCGGCTCCGAGGGACGCCGCGAGAGGCGATTTTTTGACCTCTCGCTCTGGATGAGCATTGATGTATTGGGCATCACAATGTGTGCCAACGTCTCATGAACAAAATATCAGCAAATTGAAAGATTCAGTCACGAGATGTATGTAGTGGAGCAATACCAAAATCTACATATGGGAACATTTGGGAGCTCACCAGCCAAAAAACACGTTCTTTGAGTCAAACTCCGAGCAACTTGGCGCGCGGTCTTCCGGCAATTTTCGAAAATCGAAGTGTAGAGGGGACGTAATTTTCGGAGCTCCCTAGCTACTCATGTTGTGGGCGCGGCGCAAAAAACGCAAAAAAGCCGCGCCCCAGAGCTAGAAAATATGTAGGGGCGCGCCCCACAGCGATGGCTTCTTGGGCTGATCAATGCCGTGTGCCAGACCTGGTGTTCAGAAAGGCGCTTGTGAGGGGCTTTGTTAAGCTTAAGAATTCCTGCAAACGAGTCTCGATTTGCTGTGGGACAGGTACTCGCCGCAATGGCCTGCGTGGGCGATCCCCCGCTGCATTTTTTGAGTGAGCTCCTGTGGACACGTCTTTTCGAAACCATCATCTGACTTACAAGCAATTACCCTGTTTGATAGCGTACAAAGCCGCTTTCTGTTTACCCGGATATCATCATGGGGCTACAGTGACTTGACTCGCCTCAGGAATCTACATACATCCGCATCGCAGGGCTCAGCGGAAACCCTTGGCAGTGTTTCATGAGCTCTTCAGCATTGGGCTTGCAGGATGGGAATACATATTTTTTCAGTTTCAGAATTCTTTTCTAGTTGATTGAGCACTAGCAACTTCACACAATTGCATGAGGCCATTTGTCTTTACGCTGTTCAACGGGCTACATAGTTTGAATTATCTTTATGCCATCTGTTTTGAGGAACTTACATTGTGTGTCTTTCTCCAAAAAAAGCTTGATAATCAAGGATATCTTCATTGAAATTAAGAAAATAAGTACACTTGCTCAATACACAATACTTTTGTATCTGAAATTTGTTGATCAACCTTGACAACATTGATCTGGTGGGATCACAACTATATCTCAGGCGGCTTTCATGGAAACAAAGAAGAAAGGTTTAACAAACACGGTCCTCAGAACATGTCAAGTTGGAAGTACAGAGCCGACAGATAGGTAATACCTCTCAGCTAATTGGAGCGCTTGGTGATTGTGGGACAAATGCATCAAACAACGTCGAGCTCCTTGACCTTAACCAAACTCGTGAGGGTAGAGTCCAATCAAGGACATATGTACATACATATATCGCGGCTCAGATTGGAGCTATAACGTTTCACTTGCAAACTGGACGAGTGATAGGTATTTATGACTAAGTGGCAGCGTGCTAGCGGGTTGATCATGTCACAGTCTGATTGAAAGTTCTTGATAATCTTTTGGAGATTGCTGAGATCATAGATTTCATTATGGATCATCAGTTGTGGACTTGCGCAGCGATCGAAAACGGACGTGCAAAGAAACAATGGCCGTGCTGCCGAATGACCTGTAACATCGAACTTGTACTTCACTCTCAGACGAATTTACCTACAAGAAAATTCATCAGCATCTCCTCATACACTCAGCGTTAGGAACTCTCAACGACTATCTATCCAAGAAAATGTTAAAAGCACAAGAAATCAAACAGCATTCAAATTTAGAGTCGTGTTGGCTAGTGATACATGGTCATGCATTCGATGTTACTGAATTCTTACCAGATCATCCAGTTCGTTTGAATCTTTCAAAAGGAACGGGAACGAACACGCTGAATTTATTCAAACTTCTTTCTTTGTCTTAAGGGTGGTCAAGCGATTTTACTGAAGTACGCAGGAGCAGATGCAACGTAAGTTCTTAATTCATTAGCTTGAGATAAAGATAAGGATTCTTTCAGTTGATATTTGGATCGTTTTTTTGTACATTGAAGTGAAGCATACGATCCTATCCATCCACCTGGTACGATAGAAGAATATCTACCTAAAGAAAAACATCTAGGAAAAGTAGATCCGAGTGAATTGAAATCGTAAGTAGAACCCTCGTATTTCTAAATATCTCCTTCTGTCCGATACCTCGGTTGACACTTTGACTCTTGATAAACAGACTTCAATTAGTAGAAAAAGCCAAAAACCCAAACCCGAATCCTGCTACAACTGAAAGCTTACCACCCTTATCAAATTGTTTAAGTTTATACGATTTTGAATCTTTAGCAGAAACGAAACTGTCCTCCCAAGCTTGGGCTTATTATTCATCTGGAGCGGATGATGAAATCTCAATGCGAGAGAACCGTTTAGCATTTCAACGAATTTGGTTTCGTCCTAGGATTTTAAGAAACGTTTCTAAGATTGATTTTTCGACCAACTTATTAGGTTCTAAGACTTCTGTACCAATGTAAAGTCTTTTTCCATCTCTCTCAGTGTCTACCGTGAAACACTCACTGATTGAATGAGTTTTTTTATTTGTATAGTTATATCACTGCTACTGCATTAGGGAAATTGGGTCATGTTGATGGAGAGAAGAATTTAACAAGAGCAGCAGAAATCGAAGACGTAGTTCAAATGATTCCTACACTTTCATCTGTACCTTTCCTAGAACTTTCGAATCCGAAACATCAATCTCAATGGTTTCAACTCTATGTGAATGCAGATCGGGTCAAAACTGAAGCACTAGTAAAACGTGCCGAGTCGAATGGGATTAAAGCTTTGTTTATTACTGTTGATGCTCCTCAATTAGGTAGAAGAGAAAAGGATATGAGGTTAAAGTTGAGTTGTTAATCTTACTATATTGATCATTGAATTGAACATCCTTTTTCCTATCCGCTTAACCAATTGACGTTTGTGATTCTTAGGTTTGAGACTCTAGGATCTGATCTTCAAGAGAATGAAAGTAGTATCAAAGGTGGAAAACCTTCAGGAAAAGTCGATAAATCACAAGGTGCTACCAGAGCAATTAGTAGTTTCATAGATTCGAGTCTTTGTTGGGACGATATAGCTTGGTTTAAAAGTATTACCAAGTTGCCCATAATCCTGAAAGGTGTGCAAACATGGGAAGTTGAGTTCATTTTCCTCTTATTCATAAACTATGTTTCGAAGGAATTGATTGATCTTCGTTCGGTCATGTTTAACTTCTAGGACGCAGTGTTGGCATATGAGTATGGGTTACAAGGTGTAGTTCTCTCTAATCACGGTGGAAGACAACTAGATTATGCAAGATCCGGAATAGAAGTCTTAGAAGAAGTAGTCCAAGAATTCAAAAAGCGATCGATTTATGATTTAAACAAATTTGAAATTTATGTAGATGGAGGGATCAGAAGATCAAGTGATGTTTTGAAAGCATTATGTTTAGGTGCTAAAGCTGTTGGGATAGGTCGACCATTTCTGTATGCTTACTCGACATATGGAGTTCAAGGGGTGGTAAGAGCCATTCAGATTTTGAAAGATGAATTAGAGATGGATATGAGATTAAGTTGAGTGTAACTTTATGATTGTACCCCTTTCTCTGGATTGCTTATTGTTGTTTTTTTAGTTGGTGCTCCTACACTTGACGATTTAAGACCGGAAATGTTGGATATCAGTTCACTTAAGAATAGATCAGCAGATACTTTACCCGATTATAAATTCCGTCAAAATTACCAGGTTAATCTTTGGATTTTTTTTCTCAATTTGTCACTTTTCATCATCATCTGAAGTGTTGTGATTGATGGGAGTTTGGTTTGTTTTGGATCTTTTCTAGCCATTGCCTAAGATCACTACTGGTGCTTCAAAACTTTGAGTGGAGCTATATAGGGCATAGTTCAAATTCTTGAAAGATCTGAGGTGCCCGCAAAGTGAGGGGATTTGTTGAGTGTGAGTGTTTTTGTTTGTTCTTTGGATATCTTTCTTTCAATCATGACATCCAAAGCACTATAGTCAAATCTTCAGAACTGCAACCTGTAAACTATTATCTCTTTTAATCTCGTTTATGTACTGTCGTTGTAACATAATAACTGTATTATCTCTTTTGCTTAAGGTTGACTTGACTTGGATTACATCAAGTTCTTAGCAATATCAATTTGATGAAGTCTCAAAACCACACATGTCCCAATCCAAGTCCTTCAAGGAGAACACCACGGTTGTCAAATCGCTATATCAGTCTTGATAGGTCTTGATGAAGAGGAAAACTCGAGATGGTTTGAAGAAAAATTAGAGAAAGGGTTTTGGGTCTCTGAGTTGCTACCTTGTTCATGAAATTGGCATCTGCAGTCACACTGTTCTTGGATGTCCTAAAATCTCAAATTCAGCAAGAGCACTAGAGTGAGATATTTATTTCAAAGTTTGGGACAAACTTTGAAGAGATGAGACCAATTTGAAAGAATTTCTTGCAACATCCATTACTGATCATAAGACGACATCAAGCAGACAGAGAAAACAGTTATACCACTAACATAGATGCCTCGGATTGAAAAATCCGAGGCATCATCGGATATAAACCCTCGGACAGATCTTGTCTGAGGATTTGATCCAAGGTATCTTTTGGCGCAAAAAATTACCTCCGATCAAAACGTTGGACAGATTCTGTCTGAGGATTTGAATCCGATGATACCTTGAATTTTTTCAATTTGAGGCATCTATGTTGGCGGTGCTAGAATAGTTATTACAACGTGCCAAATGTTTTCAATGGAAGTTGATGCGGAGCTTGTCTTTGGGAGTTTTGTTCAACTCAAAGGATGACCCCCTAGCAAAGTTTGATAATCATGGAGCGGTCTTGAAAATCCAACCCTTGGAGGATCGCTAGTGTTGAAGACAGTATAAACATTCCTCATAAATGACTGGCCTGATGCCCAAATGAAGTAACTGTTTAACCCTGCCCGTCCTGTTTTATATCCTGCCAGACCAAATCAGCTGGTGAGAGTTTGTAAGACTGTCCGCCAAAGCTTATCTCAAAGGATACATTTGGGTCGCATGGCATGAAAAAAGACACTAAGGGCATCCCCAGCCGTGTGCCTTAAACCGTGCCGTACGCAAATTTGGGGTAATTTTATCCACATCC
>KZ123125.1:9677-20696 GCA_002157025.1 Melampsora abietis-canadensis | reverse complement strand
AAAATCAAATAAAATGGAACCTTCAATTGAATCTTTGATACTCAAACATTCATAAATTGTTTTTGACCTTGATCCTGGTAGTTTCATTCAAAGTAAGCTCTTACTTGGTCATTTTAATAAACAAGCTGATTTCAGGAAAAATAATGATGAACACTCAACAGAATCAATTGCTCCTTTTTATGTTGACACATTTTTAATCTCCTTATAGAATTTGATCAGGATGTTTCTATTCCAAAGTATAGAGCAATAGTGCCTGCTCAGACTTGAGTGAGGGAATCTTCCTTGCAGAGATTTTTTCATCTTCTTTGACTTGAAATCACATTGGATCAATCAATCAATCAATTGATTTTAAGGCAAAAGAAATTCATTTAAATTGTTTCCTTTTTTAATATAGATGATTTAGTCACTTTTAGATATCTCCATTCAAGGGTTTTTGTGCTACCCTTTTCTCTTCAGATATGAAGCTTCCCCTATTGATAGTACTTCATATAAACTTGAGCATCCATTGCCAAGATTAATTACCATCTATCTGACCAAGTGACCAATTCCTGCTAGCCAAGTGGCACTTTGTGAAATATTCATCACATCCCCAAATCGAGCAAGTTGATCACAAAAATCACAGACTTATCAAATCACCATGAGACTGGATGACCAAAATATCTTCTTGGGATGTTCATCAACAGACTGGGCACTAGAAATGATGTTATCTACAAACATTTGTATGTACTTCTTGAAGTTCACTTTGTAAAAGGGGATGATCAGTGAAATACACACTTGAATTTTGGATTTATTATGTAGAGTTTTGGGAACCTCAATTGGCTTGGACATGTGTGTGATTTGATCAGATGTTGAGCTCAATAGCCTCCCATGCCATTACAATCTTTGATGGAAGCTTTGAGAGGAAAAAATGAGTATTGTGAAAAGTGCACTTTCCTGATAGTGCAGTTTGAGATTTGTAATTTGTCAACTGAGAGAAACAAAGGGGTGAAATTGGATCATGCTGCTTTTCATCATAGATCATGTGACAGATTTCAAGGTGATTGTAGTTTCTTAGCACACTGCCCACTGCTGAATAAGCTAGTTGAGTATTTGATAGAGGAATAGGAGCAATAAAAGGACTTAGCACCCAAACCAATCAGGAAGCACAGCTGTTTGAAACAAGATGTCAAACAGAATGATGATGTATACGCTGAGACAAGAATTTATCCTCAAGAATTTACCATGCAATTGAGCTTGAAAACAAATTCTGATCAAGACCAATATAATTCTCTCACATCAAAATTCAAATCGATCCATGACTTCCATCCAATTGCACTGTTTGGATTGTCCTACATGGTGATGATGGTGTGGGTAAAACCATCAATCTTTCAACTTTGTATGGACAAATTTATGGGTTCATAATCCATTGTGACATAAAGTTGACTAATAAAAACTTCTTACACATCAAGTTAAGAGTTTCATGGACTTACTCATCATCTTTTAATTTGTACCTTGACTCATCTTGGATGGTCAAGATCCAACAATTGAAAGTTCTGAAAGGGAGCATGTAGTTATTGGTTATCAATTATATACTTGAAGTCCTTGATGCCACTGGACAGATTCAGTGATCTGAAATTTGAAATTGAAAATTGATAACTATAACTAACCTTTATTCATCTGTTCTTATTCTTTTTGGAGGAATTTACATTTTTCATGCATAAGGACTTTTCAGAAATCAATACACCATACTTGGGAACAAAAAAGAAGCCACTGGAAGATTCCCAAAATTAATTTTCATATTGAGTTGTACTCCTGAACTTGTTCCATGCAGATCTGCCAGTATCTGCAGCCCATGCATATCATCCAATCAAGCTGAATTGGAGGTAATTTCTGATATTGTTTTGATATTGTTTTAAGGTGATTGGAACTCATTGGGCTGCCAGTAACTATCAAAACCAGGCTGTGCTTGGTGGTGCTACTTATAGCACAAAATCACCACACTGAAAAAATTTCACTGTGAAAGTGGGGCGCTGCTTGGCTGTTCAGGTGTTGCTGGTATGCCCTTATGAAGGGTAGGCATTCTAAGATGCTACTTTTGAGCTCATGTGGAATTGCACATAATGCAATTATACAACTGCTCTCACATGTTGTATCTTAGAGCTGGTAAAGGTTTGCTTGGTGTGTTTTATTTCCAAGGAAAAATCAAACTCTATCAAACCAATATTAAAGCTGTGGATCATTCCAGGCACAAACTTGACAGCTTGACAGGGGTGGGTATCCACAGCAGCTCAAGAGTAACATTTTCAGAGGACAACCCTTCATAGAGACACACTGGGTCCTGATAAAACAATTTACAAACCAAATTGCCTTCCCTAAGCACCCCATTTCCTGAAGGTTTCATCTCAGTTACTTGCAGTCTTTCCATAAACAGTCATGGTCTACATTGCATCCTCATGTGCCTTTGAAGTTGAACCCTCAGTACCTTGGCAAGTAACCTCAAGTGCTCCAGGTGTGCTCTTATATCATCTGATAGTCCTCATTTATTTAATCAGGACCCATTGCACTACATCCACCCTTGCCTAACAAAAATATATAAAATTCTTTGGCATCCAATAAAAATATGAGGGTAGGAGGTGTAAAAGAAATTGGCTAATGATTTGAGCCATACAATTTGTACAGAAACAAAGAATACCATAATAGATCATCCTTGTGTACATATTCAAGTTTTCTTCCAATGTATCTTTTTTATCACAAATTCTCTTATGGAACTTCTATCCCAGTCTGATTCATGATGATGTACCATTCACATTGGTGACAGTGATAGTGTATGGTGATTCTTATGATCTTAAATCTACATGGTAGAAAGAGTAATATGCATGTCTGCCCTGAGTACTGAACCATAGTACCAAAGGGCAACAAAGAACAATGAGTAAAACAAGAATTACAACCCAAGACTCAGGTTCAAGAGTCAAATTACTTATGAATCAGCATATGTGAAATATGTAACACTTATTTGAAAGAGCTGTGGACATACACAGCTTTCACATACCCCAAGATTACATATATTTCAAAGGTGTAACATGTATGTAACATAATAGGAATGTTTATAACCAATAGTAATCTAATTTACTTTAATAAAACATAAACTAGAACCACAAATTGCACACATTGGAAATTCAAAGTTCAGAATATAAAAAATCTGGAACTTTAGAATCATCATCACATTGGAATTGAACACTTTTTGTTCACCAAATAAACTCTTATCACCAACTTGACTATATTAAGCCTTCAGGAAAGATAATTTTACAATCTTATCTCTGATGCTGTTGAACTGGTTCTTGTGATTCTCATTTCTCTTCATTACATGACTATTCTTGAAACACAGTATTTTCATAGTGTTTTATTACCACTTGTGGAATCACACTATTAAAGAGGTATCCCCTAAATGTGTCTTGATTGCATGGGAATTTGATCAGATCAAGAAACTTCAAGCTTACATTGTACCTGTATCAGTTGGTCTTTGAAGTACTGAACACCTCAAAAGAATCTGGTGTTCTCAATCAACCTACTTCTAGTTAGAAAGACACCTGATTTAGGAAATTTGCCAAAGATTTGGTGCACAGCTCCTACTATACCAATAGTAGAACTTACTCTCAAATCCGTAGAGAAGCTTTTCTTTCAAGGTCCTCTGATTGTAGTCTGGTCTATTGACCATGTTTTCCCACCTTCAAACTTTTTATATTATAAAATCTACAAGTGGCTCGGCTTTAGTCAGTGAATTACTACCCCCAAAGAAGCTAGTAGCCCACACTGCACTCCATATGTTATGACCTTAAATATGAAAGAGATCAGATATGTATCTAGGGCTATGATGAGAATTGAAGTATGTGGCTAATTACAAGGTGTGAGAGGTATGCTTACTTCAGATAGAATTCAAGCAAAACGTTTTTTTTACTTTAACAGCATCTTTGTTCAAAGAGAAAGAGGTGCAAAAAATTTTGATGTTTCCTGCCAAAATCCCTCAACAAGGACATATTCAAAAGATGTGAGGTTGATATGGTAGATGTCTTTCTACCTCTAAGACCATGTTTGTTTCAAGGTAGCACATCAGCCTGCTCACCCCAATCACTTTCTGTTATAACTCATAAACAGGCCTCAAAGCTAAGCATAGCCTTTGTCAAGAAGTTCAGACAGTAAGAGAATTAAAGGGTTCCTTTGTTCATACTTCCATTGACAAATGGTACATTTTCAATCACCTGTTATTATGAACAAAGCATTCAGGTTTTCTAGAGATGAAACTGAATGAAAATTTGTTCAAATTTATTACACAACTCTCTGTGCAAGCACATCAACATGCGCATAGGTGACAGACATGGTGTAAACTTCTGATCCCTGACCCACTTCATCCCTCATTGTGTCTTCATCAACATCAAATCAAAGCTTCCTGTGACTCACTTATGATGGATCTTTGTCAGCCTTGAGCCCTGTGTAGAGAGCCACAGACTAACAGATACACCTGTAATCTGTCTAAAACCATAAGAATTGCACCTCATGGCTCAGTATCAAGAGTCACTTAAGCTAAAAAGACTCAACTAAGGTTAACTTCAAGTAGTGAAATCAAACCTAACAAGAAAATCAAATCTAAACGCCAACACTAACCACCAATTGAGGCCTGATCTGGAATATAAAAATTCCTCTTCTTCACACTCTAAAAGAATAAACAACTTATTATCATTACTTAATTCGATTCCCACATCACAATCATCTTTGATTCTTACAAAAGAATCTTGAGTATAGTAACACTATTGTGTTTGATCCAACAGTTCTACAATCCTCTCAAGCCCTTGTAAGGGTTGGATTGGTGTTCCTAAGCTAGTGGGACTCCATAGTTCTAGCCCCACACTTTAGATCAATTGTATGAGATACCTCCAGAGTGGAGTGTAAAGTGTCCAGCAGAACCTTTGAGCAATAAAAAGGTAAAGCTCTGCAGGGTCTAGCCTTCAGGGCTTTAAGTAAGATCTTTCATAGGATCACTCAGCCTTCCCACAGGCATTCAAATCCTCTTCTCAGAGGTCAAGTCACTTTACTCTGCACTCAGGTGTACCAAGTGAAGACTAAGACTTCTCATGCTTTACCTCTGTCACTCAATCTCACTTTTTCAATGAAAACCCGGCCCAATAACTGCTGAGTTCTCTTCCTGGAATCCTCAATGTGATCATGCTTGCAGGGAAAAGTTAGTTTTGTTGAGTGCCAGGCCATGCACGACTGGAAAAGCATTGAGTTCAGTGGAAGTACATTTCAAGCCAGTTTCTTGGTGATCCAATTCACATCTATCTAATCTTTGCATGTGGTGCTAGCCTTTGCTAAAGTGATTTACCAGGTCAAGCACCATCAAAAGAGAAGTGATGATGAATTTGGCCACAGCCTGCTGTGCAGCACACCAAAATGAAGATTCACTTGATCACAAACACCATGTAAGTTTTTGTATAGCACATGCACACACTTAAAGACTTTTGAAAGACATTTGAAAGAGTCATTGTAGAGTTTGATGCCTTTGGTGTTATAAGCCTTTGTTGAATGATCATAAAAGGTCCTTTTGATACACCTTATCCTTTCTTGACACACAGAATCCAAGGAGCAAAAACAGTCTTCTGACAAGGGGTGATGTATGGCTACTATGCAGATCTCTTCAGAGGCTCTTATTCACCTCTATCAAACATGTTTGGTGTGTGTACATTGACATGCTACACAAAAACTGACATGGTGAAAAATGTTTGACTTTTCACCAAAATCAACTTCACTCAAAGCTTACTTGCATGTCCAAAGATGGATTACAACAGATACAAAGCTAGTCATGATGAGATCAAGCAGATTAAAACACAACCAAGCATATAGACTACAGGGCTATGATTTTGTGGTAATCCAACTGCACAATGCATTCAATCACTAAAGGTTCATTGGGCCAACAGCGCAGCACAAGCTTGCTTGGACAATCCATGACTCTCAGTGTGTTCAAGCCTCCCACTCTTCCGCTTAAGCTTTTGATCTTTTGATCTTGATCTCATGAGGCAAAATAGACAAGTCTTTTGTTTTGAAAGAATTTGTTCATTTTTCTTGCCCAGCCAACACTCAGATAAGATTGTCATGAAGCAATGATTGCATTGAAACAGATCCTGGAGGGACACCTTGATGTTCCTTGGAGATTATGGCAAAAAAGAAACTCACATGGGCTTGAACCTAAGAGTAGTGAGGTGGCAAGTCATCACAAGCTGCAGCCGCACTTTGTTCCATTGGGCCAAAATGTATTGGAAGATTCTGATGCTGGAAAATATATATGTTGTTTGGAGTACACCTCAAGAGGATGTACTCTTGGTCTCATCAGAACCAGCTTTTTATCTGTTGTGATCCATCTTTGAACACCCAATCAAGTTTCAAGTGAAGTGGATTTTAGTGAAAATTCAAACGGTTTTGTGATGAAGTGAATCTGGATTTCGGTGTGCTGTGCAGCAGGCTGCAGCCAAATTGAACATCACTTCTCTTTTCTTTGCAGTTGGCCTGGTAAACCATTTTAGCAAACGTAATCAAACTCTGGTCTCCTTTCAAGTCAGGGCATCTCCAAAACACATTCAAATCTTCAATTTTGTTTCACCCAGAACCTGGTTCATAGGTATTTATAGAGGACCAAAGATTTACACAGACCCCTACATAAGAGTTCACACAGTATAAGCGGCAGATATGCTTATATGAAAGGGAGTGTGATACCATGTTCTTTGAAGACTCTGTGATTTCACTCTACTCTTTCCACCTTCCCATCATTATCAATTGTGAACCTATTTTGAGTGATGGCTATCATCCAAGAAACCATGTGAAATAGCTTATAAGGTTTGATCCAAAAGAAAGTTCAAAGAATTCAACAGCTCCTATGATTTCTCATTAGGTCAGATCCTCAAAAGCTGCTATCTGTACTCCACTCACTGCCAACCAAGACATCTTGGCTCAACAATTCCAGACATGGATCCCCTCTGATTGTGTGTGCAAGGCAATGATCCAAGCCATCCTTTGGGCCTCACCAAAGCCTTGGACCAATGCCTCAGAGCCTATGTCTGAGACTCTTGCAAGCCAAGGACACCTCAGACTTCACAATCCAAGGTATCTTTCTTGGGTTGGTTTGTGCCTCTAGTACAACTTGATTTATTTATGGTTGCCAAACTTGTTATCATCTTCAAAGATTGGAGCCAAAGCAGTAAGGAAACTCAAACCAACTGGAATGTAATCCATATGACTCTCTCATTGCAAGTCCCACATGGTTTTGTCAAACGTTTCTCATCATTCAACCAAACATAAGTTCCAAGCAATCATCACAAATCTGATCCATGTACACACTATGTAGATCCATGCAAGTTTCAGGGGTACAACACTCCTTCACATCCCTGCTATCACCAGAGATCCAAATCTTTCATCCAAATCAATCCAAACAAATCACAATATCACACTTTGGCAAAAACCTTGTGCTTCTTTTATCACCAAAAAAAAAAACACATACCCCTACAAGATTCTCCCACAGGTTTTCAGCCCATTTCTTCTGATCCTGCATGCTTGAGTCAGTGCAAAGGAACACCATTCAACTGCTCTCTGTTGCGCTCACTACCACCACAGCCAGAGCTCACCACTTGTGCTGCTCCCAAGGTGAGTCTGTGATCATCAGTGTAATCACTAATCCCTTTACACACATCTTCAAGAGTTGTATGACCACTCTCTTGACTCCAGGCTCAGAAATCATAGCTTGACAGTAGTGATGTGGGTTGATTGATTCTATAGAAGAAAAGATTACTTGAAGTCATCTCAAAGCAATACATCTCTAATCCTCCAGTTCCACCCCAGAAATAACATTTAAATAAATTTGAACAAACACATCACATCCAAAGGTGACATACACTTGGCTATCTGGCTTACAAGACATGACATTCAATGTGCAACTCCCAGGTTCCTTGACTCTGGCTGACTACAAGCTTCTGCAAGATTGGATTGGTGGTAAGTTGACTGATCAAAGATCTTCTGTAGGGTTCTTTGCCCCACTGTACACACATTCCTTGCTGCCCTTCCATTAGAGAATTGTTCCCATGAGTCCATTATAGCCTGCAAGATCATGGATACTCCACAAAGTGAACACCCTGCCATTTGTCAAAGAATGCCAAGTCTTCATGGTTCTGAACCATAAGATATAGCAGTGTAGAGGATTGGTTGTAACTTGTCACTCATCATCTCAAGCGTGCTTCAATTACAAAATTGTGTCTTGAGATAAAAAAATGCCATACATTTGCAACAAAAAGAGAAAGAAGAATACAATCTAATGCTTTCACAATACAATCACAACACACATGAGCCTTTGAACAAAAATTCTTACCTTAGAACATCGATTAAATCTTGAAAACGATGTGATCAAACCTTGGGACCAGCAGCCTTCACCTCCGCTGAAACCTCTTTTTCGTACTTCTTGAAGGCATCATTAAACAACGCAGCAAGTTTCTTGCGATCGTTCTCAAAAGCGCTAGTGTTTTTCCAAGCTTTCATAGGATTCAAAACCGTATCAGGTACATCTGGTAAGGTTTTGGGAATCGCTAAATTGAAAACATCAAAGTTTTCATAATCGGCTTTGGCCAATGAACCATCATGAATCGCATCGATCAATTTACGGGTGTACTTCAATGAACATCGGGCGCCAGTTCCAAACTTTCCACCCACCTATCAATGCCACACATGGCTGTGTAAGTGAGAAGTGAAAATATAAGCTAGAAATCAGAAGAAAGATCCTTACCCAGCCGGTATTGATCAACCAACAATTGGCTTGGACCTTGTCCATTCTTTCAGCCAACATGGTCGCATACTTGGAAGGATGTAGAACAATGAAGGGTTGTCCAAAACAAGTGGAGAACGTGGGAGTAGGCCTAAAAGGTTGAAACCCAAAACTCGTGAATTAAAATCACTGCATGTCAAGATCAAGATGAGTGATCAGTCAATTTACTCAGTGACTCCATCTTCGGTACCCGGGGTTTTTGAGGTGTAGCCCATCAAGAACCAATATTGAGCTTGTTCTCGAGTAAGTTTTGAGACCGGTGGTAGGATACCATAGGCATCGCAGGTCAAATAAACCACATTCGACGGTTGAGAAGTCGATAAACAAGGAATTTTTGCATTCGGAATGAACTAAGGAGCATTCAGAAGTGTGACGAGTTCGTTCCATCCAAATAGGAGCATGGTATCGAATGATTCTCTTACCTCTATAGGGTAAGCACAACGCGTGTTCTCGGTTATGCTAGCATCATCATAACACGGTTCTCGCGAATCACCATCGTATACTACATTCTCAAGGATTGCTCCGAAGCGAATAGCTCGGTAAATATCAGGTTCCTTGGCGGCACTCAAGCCAATACATTTAGCATAACATCCTCCTTCAATGTTGAACACGCCCTGCAAGAAGAAGTGGATGCATCAACAAGTCAGGATCGATCATCAAGAGTGATCTTCATTAGCCTACGTTATCAGACCAGACATGCTCGTCATCTCCGATCAACATACGAGCTGGATCAGCCGATAAAGTAGTTTTTCCAGTCCCCGAAAGTCCAAAGAAGAGTGATACATCCCCATCTGGGCCTTCATTCGCCGATGAATGCAATGACAATTGGCCAAACTTGACTGGTTGGAGGTAGTGCTTGAAACAAATCAACCGATCTCAGTATGTTCACATTGATCTATTTTGAAGTGGAAGGATATGGGAAAGTACCATGACGGAAAAGATACCCTTCTTCATCTCACCCGCATACTCGGTACCGAGAATGACCATCTCACGACGTTTGAAGTTGATCTCAACCGAAGTAGCAGATGTCATACCACTAGTAAATCGATTGGCTGGGAATTGACCCGCATTATAGATGGTGAAATCGGGCTCTCCAAAATCCTCCAAATCCTTTTCGGTGGGTCTGATGAGCACTAAGGAAGAAAACCAAATGAGATTTGAGTTTCAACGGCTTTGTTCACCCGAATGAGAACAGCTACGTACTGTTGGTCATGAAAAGTGCATGATAGGCACGAGCACAGATCACTCGAACTTTGATACGATATTTTGGGTCCCACTTCAGGTCAAAGAATCAAGGGAGAGATTCAACACCCATGATCGAAAGAGATCGGCAAGCTGGAGGGAGATGTGAAGATCGAACGAAGAGATACATACACCAGCAAACCCATCAAAGACATACACATTATCACGAGTATTGAGATAATCAATCGCACGTTCTCGATTGATCTCAAAGGTATGTTCATCCATCTTGATGTTAACACTACCCCACCAAACATGATCTTTGGAAGTTTCTTCATAAACTATACGTTTATCCTTTGGAGATCTACCGGTTTTCTTTCCAGAGAAGTTGATCAAAGCACCTGAAGCTGAGATAATCGCTCCTTCGTTTCTGATAGCTTCTTCATACAATTGTGCGATGGGTGCATTTCGTTTGATATGCTAAACTCGAATCAAAGCTAATTAAGCTTTGCAATCGGCAGAGTGGGTTAAGTGCAAACTTACAATCTTATCCATATCAAATCCAGCCTCTGAGAACATTTTAAGATCTTTGCCGACCAGATGATAATGAGGTTGACCAGCACTTCAGATTGAGAAGATCAGTCAGATGGGATGATGGGAATGCTAGAGAAAGAGGTGAAAACTAAACTGAGAGACATGACTACCAGGTTCTTCAAAGAGATGCATGGGAGTACCAGTACGGGTGAGAGGAGAGTTTGTATGAGAATGAAGTAAGTGAGCCATTTTGGATTGAAGGAAGTTGGATGAAGGATTAGTTGAAGGATGAGGAAGAAGAGATGAAAAGTAGAAAGAGAAGGAAGAAAGTAAAACTCAAATCATGAACTGGTTTTGGTCAACAAGATGATGATGATGATGTACTTATGTGTACATCGAGATCACAGTCAGTTTCACTAAACTTGAATTTGATGACGTCATTCGATTTTAAGAATTCAGTTTTGTTTTAAGTA
>KZ123123.1:1648-13502 GCA_002157025.1 Melampsora abietis-canadensis | reverse complement strand
CACCCAAACCACTTTTGGTAAATTTGCCTGCAAAACGCAGAATATGATGTACCAATGTTTTGTGACTTCACTTCCAGCTCATAGATATGTTCTAGATAGTTCACTACTCGTTCACCTCCATCCAAAGTCTCATGGGAAAAGACTCTTAGAAGTTGACTTTGGAAAGCTTGCACGTAGTTACTCAGTGAATATCAAGCTATATCAAGTAATCCCCAGAACACATGGGATCAGGTGAGGATGGGGAAGATTCCAATGAGCTTCATCAATTTATGTAGCGATTGGTCAAGCCAGTTGAAATTGGGGGGATATGAAGTAAGTAAATAAACAGTAGTTTGTGAACTGTAGTTTTGGGATACTGCAGTTGAGATTGGTAATTGGTTCGATCATTCCTCAAATCATCAACCACACCACATCAAGATCACAAACATTCTCATACAAACGATCCTAAACTTCAAACTATCAAACGAAAACAACGGATAGAACGACTTTAAATCATGCCAGCTTCATCAAGACCTTATGATCCAACACTCAAGACGGCATACAAATCAGATCCATCTTTACTTAGTGTGAACTTCAATCAAGATTATACATGTATAAGTGTTGGAACTCGATCGGGTTATGCTATACATAACTGTGATCCATTTGGAAGAGTTTATGCAAAAGGTATGTCCTGAGAAACAATCAATTTCTGTTAATGATCTAGCTGATAAATTGTTTTTGAACTTTCGATTGATCATCAAACCAAAACTCAATGTTTTCTTCATTGATTCATCTTCACAATTTCGTTCATGAAATATAGGTGATGCTGCGATTGGAATTGTCGAAATGCTATTTTGTACTTCATTAGTTGCATTAGTAGGTACGGGTGATCGACCATCACCAAGCACTAGAAAATTACAAATTGTCAATACCAAGGTAAACTATTCATCCATTCTTTTTCCTCTTATTCAAACCTTTGGATTCATTCGATTCTAATCAAGTTAATCATCTTTCAATAGAGACAATCAACAATTTGCGAACTTACGTTTCCTACATCTGTCTTGGCTGTTAAACTTAATCGAAGACGACTTGTGGTAGTCTTGGAAGAACAGATTTATCTTTATGATATTAGTAATATGAAATTACTTCAAACACTTGAAACTAGTTCGAATCCCAGCGGTTAGTTTCAATTCTCACCTTCAAATCATTCAAACTCACTTACGATATATCTTGTTTTCCATTGTTTCGAAACGGTTTCTGATTTGATGATTCGAATTAGGTATATGCGCCCTTGCACCATCTTCAGAAAGCTGTTATCTTGCTTTTCCTTCTCCTCTTCCATCACCTTCAGCTCCATTCTCCAATGCGCCACCTACCCCAACCTCATCATCTTCAGTCAGTACAGGAGACGTTTACTTATACGATGCAATGTCTTCATCAGTCACCAATGTTATCCAAGCTCATAAAGCACCCTTAGCTCTGATCTCTTTCAACTCAACTGGTACTTTGATGGCCACAGCCTCCGATAAGGGCACTGTAATCCGAGTCTTTTCCGTTCCAAATGGCGAGAAGGTCTTCCAATTCAGGCGTGGTTCATACTCAGCTCGAATCTTTTCAATCTCCTTCAATGCAGTCTCGACTTTATTAGCGGTCAGCTCAGATACAGATACAGTTCATATCTTTAAACTTGTTACAAGGGGTTATAAAGCTGGTGGCAGTAGTTCTGCACCAGCACGTAAACCTGGGCTCGCTGGTCGATCGCTTTCTACGGGAGATATGGCTGATGCTGGGGCTGAGGATGATGATGCCTCGATCACTAGCTCATCAGGTGGACGGTATCATGGAAGTGGTTTGGATGGAAAAGGTTTGTCTTCGGCTAAAAACCCACAACTAGGTGGTTATGAAGCTTACATTGAAAACAAACGAGGTTCATCAGGTTCTTTTGGGTATGCACGATTTCCCTGAATTCGATCCTGATGAACTCATCCTCGATGGAATTATACTGATGTGTATTATGATCTTTTTAGTGGTAGTTTGAGAAAGAAGTCTTTTAATCTTGGTCGAAGTTTGGCCGGCGCAGCAGGAGGGTATCTTCCCAATACACTTACTGAACTTTGGGATCCACAAAGAGATTTTGCATTTCTGAAACTCCCATCAAGTGGTATCAGAACAGTAGTAGCTTTAAGCAGGTCAGTAATGATTTGTAAACATTTTTCTTCCAATCCATAAAAAGATTAAACGAGTAAATTGATGTCACTTTACAACATCTCAATACTTTCTAGTACGGCACCACAAGTAATGGTAGTTTCATCAGAGGGAGTTTTGTATTGTTATCATATCGATTTAGAAAATGGCGGAGAAGGAATCTTACAAAAAAATCATAACTTATTAGAAGGATTAGATTCATATGATTCATATTCAAATGGAGAGAATTCATCTAATCATAACACAAGTCAACAAAGAAGAAATGATCAAAGTGAAGATGGAAGTGAATTTACACAGAGTTGAAATAAGGATTTGGTTTTTTCTTTCGTTATGATATACTCTGATGAAAGAGGCTTGGAGGTTTTTGCTTTCTTTTTTGATATTTATCATATAGGATCTTGTATGATCTTTCCTTTTTCCACATGGTTTTTCTTATTTAATTTCTTTATTTCAGATGAAGATGAAAACTTTTTTTCTCTAGATCGGGTTCTTTTTTGGTGCTAGATCTAAACAGACTTGCAAATATGTTTTGTTTTCATTCTTTTGGATTTTTTCAAGTAAATTACAAGATGACGAATCATTGAATGTTAAAATGTTACTGATTTCGATTTTCGATTTTTGTGGAAAGGGTTTATGAAACCATTTGCGAAGATGAAGATGAAGATACTTATGAGTTTGAGATATTGGAAATGAGTTGGGATACTCAGTGAAGGAGTCCATATCTCGGGCCAGAATCTCACCACACTATCAAGAGTTCCTAGGAGAATGTTATATAGAATTAGACAAGTTTCTGATCCATGTTCACCTTGATTTTTGATCAACATCTCAGGATGATGATCAGAATTATACATAGTTGTGCATTTTCCTAGATTACAACAAGGCAATACTCGACAATGAACCATGATGAGTTGTTGTACTCATTCGTCCAACTCCGTTTTCCTCAATGTAAAGTAACCATAAACAAAATATTGCACAAAGAAACATAAGATTGACACCCTGATGGTATGATACCAAAGCAAATGAAAATGAAGAACAAGGATTGTAATTTTTGCATGACTTAAGTTTTACATAGGCCATAGTTTTGATCAGTCTCGAGATTGGTATTGTACATTTTAGTAATTCTTGAGTCTTGAAAACCAAAGTCTTTTGGGACAAATTTGCTTCGGTTGGGTATCATCAGGACATTGATCATGGTTTTCGATCGTAGTTGATAGGCGAGTGGTGTCAAGACGTGAGCTACTAGATCCATGCCTTTGACCTCAACTCACACTTGTGAGATGAGGATATATGTCGAGATATCGCGCTCGTTGAATGTTCAATGGATATCGGTATAAAGCGCCCACCAGGAATCGGATGACCAATCGAAGGTGTAAACTAAGCACTTCACAAAACATCACCAAATCCGTTTCCCAGCCAATTCACGTTTAGAAACCCATTCCTTCCTTTCAATTTCACGTCTATCAAATTCTTCTTTCCATTCCCGATCAAGTTTTTGTTTCCATTCCCAATGATCAGGATCGATCTCAGGATGAGTTTCTCTAAACTTCTTTTCATTTTCCTCTGAATTTGAATTTGAGAATTGATAAGATTTAGGAATTTGATTTGTAGCCCATTCTTTCCAACCCGAAGGAATCAAGATCGGTCCAAGATATCCTCCTTGAATAAACATTCTCCAATCTTCCCATGAGTCTAGATCCCATTTTTTCCCTAAGATCTTGATGGTTAATGTACTAGTTGTCAAGACGATGCATGTGGCTATTCCTAGAGCACTTGCTGCATCTAATGCTGGATTGAAATTGATTTCTTTTTCCGATTCATATCGTTCATCTTTTATACATAAGATTGATTTGTTGTCCCAGAAACTTTGGGGTGTTGGTGCTAAGATCCCTGCTGATGATGGCTTTAAGTTTATATGATTATCAGTTTTAGGTAAAGTTGGTTTTAGATTGCCAAGACTTAATTGGTTTGTGGCTGTATGCGAAGAAATGGTTGTGTTTTGGTTAGTTTCGATTGGTTGACCAGTGAATTTAGGAATTCGCTTTGTCAGGGCTCTTGCAGTTCGACCTGGCCAAAAAAAAACAAGACTCAAGTTAATACCATCCAAAAGATCTTCATAGCAAGAAGTTTAATCGTAAATCTAAGATCAACTTACCAGTGATCACTAAAGCTGATCCTAACGAAAGCAATGTGATTAATCCGAATTTCTTTTCTGCTGATAATTGTTGCCATTTTGATGGTGGTTTGTCATTTGAAGTTGAGTTGATCGAATCAGAACTCATGATTGTGAATACAATGTGAAGTCGATGTAAACTAAAGTTTGCAAACCATTGTTCGATCAAAATTGTTCTTAAGCTTGTACTTAAGCTCAAGCTTTTTAGGTCACACTTAACAACCAGACTTGGCATTGGGATTCTTGAATCGGGATATGGACCCCCAATCTCACTCGAATTTCCTTCACCCTCAAAATCACTTCAAATCGTTTTTCTATGCTATCTCCTGGTTTACACCACAGTGAAGCTGTCAGATTGATTCACACTGACAAAGACTTTTACGGTGATATGCTACATCATTGCGCTTTGTTTTGTATATTCACACAGTCAAGTAGCCTCTTTGGAATTGTGTCGCTTCAGCTTGACGCCAAGCAGAAACTCGAACATTGGCTTTAGCATTCCGTCATGATGACCATACCATGATGAAGTAAGGAACCCTATCCGACAGACAGTGGTCCGAATCAAAATACCTACCTCTTTTCAGCTGGCTTGTAGGCTTGGATCGAGCGTTAGACGATCTGAATCCTGACTGAGATCTGCACCTCATGTTCAGCCGGAGACTACAAGACAGATGGCTCGAGCTTTTCCACATCGTCTATCCAGCGCGATAGCTTGTAGACTAATTATGAGATCCATCTCCTCGCCATCCATCCAAACTACTAGATGGCGATATCCACTAACAGCTTGCGTTGTCTACTTTCACCAACCCTGAGGGCGATCCACAAAGCAAAGACACACACATCGGATCGCCTGCTCGAAATTCTGACTAACTGAGGCCGAGTTGAACGTACGNCGATACCAAGTATTGTGGCTGTCATCACTTCGTCAACTTGCCATCCGTTACAAAGTTGAGATGGAGGCAAAACAATGAGGATATAAAATGCACTTCATGTTCCACTAGTCCCTTTGCTTCCAAGTTGTGAACTTCCAAACACCTACTCTCTCCTCTATCCTCATATCAAAACATATAGGGCTGTGCTCTGCAAACCACGCAAACATTTTACTCAAATCATCTCCTGCAATCAATAGCTTTTCTTAACCTCATCAAACCTTTGGGAACTGTGCTTTTCAAACAAATTCTTCTCTGCTGGCACTCACTCGATATAGCTGTGCTGTATCTCTAAACCTTTTCTTTGCTCACATTCACCTTTTTTCAATCGCGTCTTAACTCTTCTACAAAAACTCATTAATCGCCTCACTCAATAAACCTTCAACACTTATTCCTCAACATGAAGCTCTCACAATCCTTCGTCGTTGCATCGTTGTCTGTGGCCCAGGTCGGCTTATCAGCTCCGGTCCCCGATTCACCTGATCCAAAGTGAGTCGATGATCTTTCACAAAAGCATCATAAAGACCTTGATTGCTGATTCATATCATCTGTACGGTTTAGTCTTCTTTCTCCTCGCCCATCAGAGAACAATATGAATGGAGCGTTATCTCCTAGGATGAATCCCTTATACTTTGGTCGTCGATCACCTTCTCCTATGGGTCGTCGAACTCCCTCTACTATGGCTCNCGTCGAACCCCCTCACCAATGGCTCTTGAGGCACGTGATCTGCTCAAAGCTGCAGCCAATTTGTCAGTCGGAGGAGGAGGGGGAGGAGGAGGCAATGGAGGAGGCAATGATGGAGGCAATGATGGTGATGACGATCGTCCTAAACCATCACATCATCATCACTCTCCCCCAAAGCCAGAACATACTCCAAAACCAGAACACACTCCAAAACCAAAGCAACAAAATCACCCTCGTCCTCATAAGCCAAAGAAACAAGACAATAATGGAGGAAGTGGTACTAACTTGAACTCTGATACTCAATACAACGGCGGAAGTCTACGATCACAAACAAGTCTCCGATCTGGCAACGGTCATAACAGAAACAATGATCGACCTGAAAGTCCTCCCAGTGCTCCTAGCGGTGGTGGTGGAAATGGTGGAAACGGCAGTGGAAATGGCGGTGGAGGAGGAGGGGGTCTTTTGGATATGGGCTTGGACTTGAGTCTTCTAAAGCGTGATATGTGTAAGTTTTCATCCAAAGTCATTCTCCCTATATCATAGATCGGTTTTGTAGACGTCTTGAAAGATATCTGATGTTATCTGCCTTTTTCCAATAACTTCGATAGCGTTGAACAAGCGAGATATCACCCAACTGCTTTCAGGACTTTCGCTAAGTGACCTTGCACTTTTGAAAACTGAATTGTCTCAATTACCAATCCCTTTACCTCAAGCCATATCATCTTCCGACAGTCAAGCTTCTAACAACTCCGCTAACAACCCTCCCGCATCCAACAACGGATCTAAAAGCTCAAACACCAATGCCGCNNNNAGACGATAAGCTCACTCAAGCCGTGAATGGAGTTCCTGTTGCGGGTGGAATGCTTGCAGGTGGATTACAGGCTCTTCCCTTGTCTGGTTTGACTAATGGATTAACGAACGGACCTCTTGGTGGGCTTGTCGGTGGGGTATCTGGGCCTCTCGAGTCTTTACCCATCGTCGGTGACACAGTCAAGGGTGTGGTAGACACCGTTCTACCTAACAGTGGAAAGGATAGTCAAAGCCTTCTTACGACGATGAAGGACACAGTCGGCGGTCTTCCGGTGGTTGGCGCTCCATTGTCTGGTATCATGTCCGGATTACCTCTCGACACCGTTACCAATTTGGTCACTCCGCTCGCAGGTGCCCTAGACAAAACGACTGGAACTGTCTCTGGTCTTCCTGTCTTGGGTTCTACACTTTCAAACACGATGGGATCCCTACCTGTACCTCACATCTTAGCCACCTCAAGCACCGGTGATAGTTCCAGCAAAGGAGGTATGCTGGCGGGTGTAACCGGAACGGCTACTGGTGCGATCGGCGCTCTTCCAGTAGTTGGCGGTCCGTTATCAGCAGCCGTGGGGTCTTTACCTCTTGATGGTCTTACAAAGGGTGGTTTGGTATCAAGTGCGACGAGTACAGTCAGTGGTGCTGTCAGTGGTGTTCCAGTCGTGGGTGGCACCATCTCCGGTGCAATTGGATCTTTGCCCTTGGATCCTTTGACTAAAGGAAGTGCAGTATCCAACGTGCTCAACATGGCAACAAGTACTGCCGGTGGGTTACCAGTCGTCGGTGGTCCGCTTTCTACTGCCTTAGGATCAATCCCAGCCGATACTGTCACAAAGGCATTACCTATCTCTTTGATGGCTATGCCATCCGATGACAACTCTACATCAACTTTAGGGCACTCCTTCGAGGCATTGTGAGTAATTTGGTATTGAATTCTATAGCGACTCTTTACGGAGATGTTTTATTTTTTTGCCTTTAGACCCATTCCAGAAGATCCAGCTTCTATTCTTGCTGCTGCAGGAGGAGCTTTACCTATTCAACCTTCTAAATCACTTGATGGACTGACTCTTCCGAATTACCTGGGAGGAAACAGTCGAGAGGCATCACCTACTCCAGACAAACCTCAAGCTACAAATCAATTCTCGATCGGAACATCTCCTCAACCTTATGTGATGACGAATGACAAGCCTGTTGGAGAGAACAGGATAGATTTGAACGCTTTGATGGCTGGTCATGGACTTAAACCTAATCCTGATCTTTCACCTCTTCCATCCAGTGTTAAAGATCCAGTTGCAAGCTCATTGAATTCTACCATGCCTCAGATCTCACTTAATGATACCGTCCTCTCTAACCCTTCTGGTCCTGCACTCATCTCACAGACCGGCAACAATCCGGTGCATTCTTTCATCGAACTTTCAGACTTGAGCTCAGCATCAAATCCTTCGCCTACGCAAGCTGGAAATATAGTTCAATCGATTCCTCCAAGAGAAGAAGAGATGCAAGAGTCTGATTCGTCTAGGAAACATGGAAAATCATCCTCCGGCACGAAATCGAACAACAAATCCACCGAATCCTCTTCTTCCTCCTCCTCGCCTTCCTCTAATCCTTCAAGTTCTTCATCCGTCTCTCAATCAAGTTCTTCAAGTACCTCCACAAACCCGTTTGCTGGAGTCTATGCACCGAAATATGATCCTTCCTTTGGTTTCGCAAATCAACAAAAACCGTTAACTAAACGAGACTCAATGGATCCGACTGGCACGACTCCCACGACCACAGGCTCAGGTCAACCTACGGCTTCTACCCCACCAGCACTTTCACCTGTCTTTGAAACTGTATACGAACACGTCACTCCTCCTGGTCCTATGCATACACCTAATCCTAAGATCAGTACTGATCATCCCTCGACCATGACGGCTTATCAAATCGAAAGAGAAAGTGGAACGGTTGCTCGTAGATGGTTTGGTGGTAGAAAAGAATCCAAAACCAAGCGAGGTTAGTTTTTGTGAAAACAAAGAAATATTTGTCTCTTTGGGTGTTTTGTTTATTGATCGAATCTCTTCTTTGGATTCTTTAGGGTTTATGAAACGGTTTTGGGGAAATGTTAGAGATAAGTCCAAATCGATGGAAAGGTGAAGAAAAACAAACACTACGTTGATCTGATCTCTTAGAATTCAATCTTGCCTTTTCTTCTTGGTTTGTCTTGGGAAGCATTTATGCCAGCTTTTCTTTCTTTCTTTTTTTTTGATTTGGTTTCCACTTGTTTTGATTTGGTTTGGTTTTTGGTGTTCCTTTTCTTCTGTTTGATTTTATGATTAGTATGATACTCTTGATTTGATGGAAAGTTTGAGAAATATAAGAAATGATCATTTTCAGAAAAAACATGACACGATTTCAGGCCAGTTCCGATGATCATTTTCAAAAGTCTGTTCCTCGTTGTCATTGGACCCAGACGGCTATCACCAGAAAAAGATGTGGTGCACCGAGTGTAAGACTTTGTTTTGAAGGTAGCTAACCCTGACATGCTGAAGATCATCCAGTACTCTCGACGCCCAATTGGGATAACAGGTCCCAAACCCAGAACATCTGCCTCAACCGGAAAGATCAGTTTTCGTGCGCAACACGGAGTATATACTTTACATGCGCGAAGCTTAGAGCATCTCCAACGCGCGAGGTCCGCTAAACTGAATACAGCGCCCAAAAAATCTTGCTGTAAACCCTGTGACAGCTGTATTCTTTATGCAGCATTCGGTTCCTCCAACGCGCACACCTGGAACGCCTGGTTGAGCTCCTACCCAGACCCGACATGTCAAACCCAGTCCCAATCAAGGTAGAAGTGATCAAAGTCGCTTTATATTGCTCAATCGTGGTGATAAGAGACGGTGATACGAATCTTTCAATACCTCGATGTGTTTTATTTGTTGAGCTGAGCTCATAGCTGTTTGTTGACCTCGCCATTACGCAATTGAGATGAGGTCATACATCAGATTTCTTTCTTGGTCTGGTTGCCTTTAAAGGGATCCTTCACCATCTCCTTCTTCTTTTCTGCATCTTTGTCCTTCTGTGAATAATCATTCCATACTTCTCTTTTCTTTCCTGCATATCCGTGTTGATTGTGTGTATATCTACTATCTAAGCATACCTAATGAACCCCGAGACTTTCATCGATCCAAACTTCGTTGCGCTCTTTATCAAATGGCCGGTCTAACAGCCCAAGCTATAACGCTCCTTGCGTCTCACAACAAAGAGATGCAAGACTATCTTTCTATTTCGCATATCCCACGTGGTCCTGGAGGTTCACATCCAGGCAGATCACCAAATCTTCTTCAAAACTGTGTCGCAGGAAACTTGGGGTTGTTAAGAGACTACTTTGATCTGGCTCCAGTTTACGGCGAACTGCTGTTCCGTCGTCGATTTCGAATGAGTCGACGCCTGTTTGTTTGTATCATGAACAAGCTAGGGGAGGGTGACCCTTACTTCATGCAGAGAACAGACGCGTTAGGTATGTTTTATCCCTCATATAATTACACATCCTTGATGTTTACGCACACTACGTGATTCTTTGACATGTACTCACAGGTAAACCAGGCTTATCACTATTTCAAAAGTGTGCTGCCCCCCTTTGACAACTTGCCTATGGCACATCGGCTGATTCCCAAGACGAGTATCTTTGCATTGGGGAATCTACTGCCATTGAATCACTCCAAAGGTTTTGTCTTGGAGTGATTGTAGCTTTCAAGGATGAGTATCAACGGAAACCTACTGCCAAAGATCTCGAGTCTATCCTTGAGGAAAACGCTAAGCAAGGCTTTCCTGGGATGCTTGGCTTGCTCGATTGCATGCACTGGGAATGGAAGAATTGCCCTAAAGCGCTCAAAGGGCATTACACCGGCAAAGAGGGTTCTCCAATGTTGGTGCTTGAGGCTGTGGAGACTCACAACCTTTGGATTTGGCATTCTTTCTTTGGTTTGCCTGGAAGCTTGAATGACATTAAAGTACTCAGACATTCAAACTTATTTCAAGAACTCTCTTTGGGAACTGCTCATCACTGCGAGTTTACGGTCAATGGCAAAGTTTACCCCACGGGCTACTACCTCGCTGATGGAATCTACCCGGATTGGGCTACTCTGATCAAGACCTTTTCTTGTCCTCAAAATCCCAAGCACCTGGCAAGTCTCTCAATTTTTGGAAACCTGAAATGTTTATTCTGACTAACGTGTTCTGGCGTGTTCTGGTTGATCAGCTTTTTGCCAAAATTCAGGAAGCCTTACGCAAAGACGTTGAGCGTGCCTTTGGCGTCTTGCAAGCCCGGTTTGCAATCATCAAAGGGCCTGCCCGGATGTGGCAACCTTCAATGCTTGCGCGTATCATGAACTGTTGTATTATATTACACAACATGATAGTTGAAGACCAGTCGGAAGAAACTAATGGTGCCAACGACGTTGATATCTTTGACCTGCCTGTGCCACCACCCCCTCACCTGCCTACCCCCCAGCAACGTTTGAACGGTTTATGCAAGGTCAGGCTTTTTGCAAGCGTGAAGGCCATGTCAAATTACATGATGACCTGGTTGCACATATATGGCGTTGTTTTGGTTCTAACAATGACGCTGAGTAGTTAATAACAGTCCTTATCTCCATTTCTCATACGGTCTCACTTCAATACCTTTGTCACTTGTTAGTTGTTTTTCATATGATGTGAACTCACTGTTTGTCACTTGTTTGTTTTTGTCCTCTTGTGTTGTTGCTTTGTGTATACTCCTCCCTCCTTTTGGTTTGTTGCTCGTTCTACTGGTCTTATCATTGCATCTCCCTGTGACTCAATGCTTTCACCAATGTCATACGTTTATAGTGTATATATTTGTGTATTAAATTGATTTCTTGTTCATACTTAAGTTGCATCTTGCAAGAGTACTTCAAAGAACACTAGACCCTTGAGAATACACATACTTTTCAATGCTGAAGATTAGATAGACCATGAAGATAACCAAGCTATATACAAGAAAAGGGAAAATTATGCGCTGAAAGTAAAGACCAACCATCCATAACAAATCACAAGAGCACATACTAAAGAGCATCAACTC
>KZ123122.1:4332-21680 GCA_002157025.1 Melampsora abietis-canadensis | reverse complement strand
TTGGTTTACAAGATCCAATTTCCAATGGTTAGTTTGTTTTATCAAATTTGATTGATCAATAGAGATAAATTACGTTCTCTCCCCTTTCTTTTTGATTCATTTTTAACCCAGTTCTACTTTCCTCTTTTGTCTTTCCCACTTGCACTTTCTTCTTTTGTCTTTTCAATTTGAACTTCATGGCACCCTCCAAAAGCACTTTCCAAATTTCAAGCCAGAAAACACTTCAGGTTCTAGACAATTACGTCCACCCAGCCCTGCTCAAACCGTTCCAAGTTTTGTTGTGCCTCCATAAGATCCACTTACGGCTCTTTTGGCTCATGAGGAAGAGGATGACTTGACTGGCCCTCTTGCCAATTGATTGGCATCACCTTGACCCCCAGCTCAATCATTGACCAACAAAACAAAGAAGACCACCCAAGTTCAACCAAAGGTGAAGCCAAATACGCAAGGCAAGGTGAGTTTATTTGTCTTCAATGGAGATTAAGAATTAGATACTTACAAACAACTCAATACATCCTTTTTGTATTGCTTGTCCAGCCTTGATCTATCATCAGAAAACGTACCAGATCACCATCTGGGAGTGTAGACAGAGGGTCTACAAGTGTCACATTGTGCTCTCCAAAGAGAAATAAAACAGACAAACTCAATGATAATGTAAGTCTGTCTTCATGTGTCTCAATCCCATTTGAATGTTGATATGAACATTTGATGAAGAACTTCTCTTAGCCCTTTGAGATTTCACCCAACATAGACCTTGATCAAGATTCCAACACCAAATTTGTCGGGGACAATGGTGAACCTGGATATAATAAAGCTCAATTGCTTAAAGTACAGGAGTTGTTCAAGTACTATCATGATCCTGACGTGAGTTTCTCTTTTCCTTTTGTCTTTTATTTCACAGCTGACTGTACTTCTTTCTCTGTAGAATCAAGTATACAAGTGTTGATTCTGTCATAAGTTGTCCACAGCTGGTGAGAGATTGTACTGGGGCTTATGGAGCCATTGTGATGGTGGGGACGGTTGACCACAATGTATCAACCGCCACAAAGCAATTGCAGCGGGTTTCAAGCTTCAACCTTGATACCACAAGACCTTACAAGCCAACAAGAAACAAGCAAAGTAATCAAAACTCAATGGCTATCTTTCTGGACCTGCCTTCTCAGCTGATCTTGTGAACATGATTCTGGTCATTTGGGTTGTTTGGCATGCATTGCCTTGGGCTTGGTTTGAATACCAATTACTATGTACCTCTTTTCACTCTATCACTCAAACCACTGGGATTTGGTCCAACACGTGGTCTGCCCAGCAATCTGTTCACCTGTTTGCAGGTTTGAACAATAAGGTGATAAACACTCTTAAGGTACACCAAGTTTCCCGTGATTCAATACCATTCCTTATTTCTTCCAGTTAATCTTTTTGTTTCCTTTCAACTGGTATGCTTGTAGGAAAACAAAGGAAAATTCTGTATAATACACAATGTTTGGACAACTAAAGGTAACTGTTACACATCTGTCGGGGCTTCAGCTAATTTTATCAACAGTGATTGGGAGTATTTTTTGACAAATCTCACGCTCAAAATGGTTGCATGGAGGCACTTTGGTGCTCTTCTTGCAAGACCCATTGGAAGGTTCTTGATCCAACTTGGGCTTCACAAGAAGATAGGCTGGTCATCTCATCTCTATGTTTTCTTACTTTTTCTATATCTCTTTATCCAAATATTTTTGAATTACTAATTTTATTTGTGGTGAACTACTTAAATGCTGGCACAGACCACAGACAGTGGCAGAAACAACAGTCCAATGGCCACCAAGCTGTAGTTGATGTTCCTAAATGCTGAAGACTCAACTTATTGGGATACCTCAGGACACCACATCCAATGCTATGAGCATAAACTCAACTTGGTGGTTGGTCACGGATTGAAATCACTCAGACAAAAGGTTTGTACTTCCAAACCATCAACTTCTCATGGTGTACCTCCCCCAATTCCAGCCCTTGAGGTCAACAATGGCAACAAGGAGGTTCAAATTGACAAATCAGAGTCGGAAGAAGACAAGGCTGGTCTACCTGCCCAGCCTGATGGTGTTGCTGACAAACTTGATGATGATGAGGATGGGGAAGTGGAGGATAAGGCAGGAAAAGAGGATGTTGTTGCATTGGCCTTCACCAAGGTGAGTCTCTCCAAACCAATGATTCTATTTAACTCAAGATGCTAATGATCTGGTTTGTCTTTGTATAGGTTGATACAATATCTGGTCAAATAGCCAGTAGTGTGGCTTGTCAAAGTAATTTTGAGGCATGTTCTACACACTTGGATTACAAGGGTTGCATGCTTAAATGACCCTGTAAGATGTGTTGGAACAGCCATTATACAAAAGCTGTTGGATTTCTGTTGAAGCTCAAGAAGTAAGTTTTCATTGGCTTTTTTTATTCATTTTTGTCATTACCTTTTTCCAAAGCCCCTTTTCCTCTTAATTAATCAATGTCTTGAATACTATGTTTATGAGATTTACAGGTCATCAACTACATGATTGCAGTCAATCAAAAAGTGTGTTTCTTCAAGGGTGTCACAATATCACCAGCAGAATGGCATGCTGTTGAAATGGTAAACAAAGTGTTGAAGTTCAGCTAGCCTTCCTTACCAGTTCCCTTCCCGTTTTTGAAGTTGTTTACTGACTGTGGTTCTAGACCTTTGTTGATGCCACCGCTCATGTTGAGGGTAATGGCCCTACTGGCTGTATTTTACTTGCTGAATACAAACAAGTGATCACTGAGCTCAAAAGTCTTCAACCCAAGGCCTCAACATTTCCAATCCTCAATAATTCAATCAACATAATGATCAAGTGGCTCACAAAGTATCAGCTCAAGGCCGCGGAATGTGAAGCAGTAGTATTGGCAATGATTCTCAACCCTTGATTCAAAGGCAAGTTCTTTTCAATTCATTACCCCAAACAGGAGTTTTCAGCCCTTTCATCAATTGAGAACGCCTTCACTAAGTGACTCAAGGATTATGAGGTGGACGCCGCCAGCCCTTCACCTAACAACAATGGGACTGCTGAGCCGGATGAATATGACATCTTTGGAGCTGCCAATGAGGTACAGATACTTTGGCTAAATCTGAGCTCAAGGAGTATCTCCAAGGACGCTTCCCGATCCAAAAGGATCAAACTCCTCTTGGATGGTGGAAGGTACATCCTATCTTTATCTTCATCTCTGACTTTCACGGGCTGACTCTTCATTACTTGTTTACAGGAACATCATGATTGCTTCCCCACCCTTGCTAAACTGGCTTGTGATTACTTGGCCATCTCTGCCACATCATGCGCATGTGAGTGGACATTTTTGGCAGCTGCCAACATGTGTACACCTTTTCAAGGTAGTATGCTCCCCAAGACTATGGAGCAACTGGTGGGTTCTCAAGCTTGGATGAAGGAAGGCATTTTATCTGGTGAGAGTTTTGGAGACGTGGCCAAGGCTCTTGAGTGCTATTTAGCAGGACTGAACAAGAAACAAAAGGCTAGTTTGATTACTTTACACATTAAATATTCTAAGTAATTTTTACAAATCAACCATTTAAAGTAGTTCATCCTCTCTAATCTACATACATTAGATGATTTAAATATGAACAAAATATAGATTTTCTTCCTCACTTCAACTATATAGCGCACTATATAGCACACTATAGTGCTATATAGCGCATAGCCCTATATTGTGCATAGCGCTATGGTGCGCTATATAGTGGGAGTGGAGTGCTTTTTGCACTCCACTATCTCTTGGGCCAAAAAAACATAAAAATAGCGCTGTCTGTGCAGAGTGCTTGAGAGCGGTACCTGTGCTCTGTACTCAAAAGGGATTGAAATCCTCAGTGGTGCAGAGCAGTTCCTGCATTGATGACATCAACTACTACCAGTGTGCTCTTGCCTATAAAGAGGGACCTCAATCTTGTCAAAACCTTCAAGCCCTCTTCACTCACATTCCTACTCCAAAAGAAATCATTAAAAACCACTCCAAGCTCAGACCAGGATTCTCATTATCAATTTTGTACAGACTTGCCATTATATCCTTGACACTATCAAAGTTTTGCCAGTCGAGATGTTGAAGTTAACCTTGTCCTCTGTCTCTTTATTTCACCTTTCATTGTTGATCAAACTTCGGCTGTTCCGGCTGGTGTGTGAGTCAAACAATCTGATATAGGTAGTGCTACTGCAATGAATGCAATACTGCAAAGAAGCAGTGAAGAAGTGAGTCCGACTATACATAATCATAATCTAAGCCTAGTTTTGACTGTATCTTCATCTCTTTCTCTCATAGGAATTTGGCAAGCAGAAAAGAAGCAAAGGTGGTGACAAGTCAGGGAATTATGAGGACTCCATTGAAAGGGTAGCCAATTCAGGAGTCAGTAGAATTTACATGATTCTTGAGCTCATCATGGACAGACACTAATCCATACATTTTTCTCTTGATACCATAGTCTGTAGGAGAGAAATGCTTTGGTATTTTTGATGGTCTGTAGGCAAGAAATGCAGTGGTATGTTTGATGGATCAACACTCAAAGCAATGACATTCTTGATGGTGCCTCTATTACACTTCTATGTGCTGAGCACTCTTTGTCTGGTTACCAACACATGCTATCTTCATCAAGCTTTGTGTGCTCTATATATGTACTGTTTTAAATCATCAGCATCTTTTGAATGATTCATTATGGATTTTTGCATCTCCCGAGACAAAAGAGCAAAAATTGTACCCTCCCAATATCCTTGAAATATCTTGAAGAAATTTAACTTTTCTATGAGAGGAGACAGATTCCATATTTTTAGGAGACCTTGGTTTTGGATTTCAAGCTTCAATTGCTCCTCACTCAGAGTTCATGGAGTTTTGTAGTACAAATAGAAATTCCAATTATAATGATGTTTGTCTTCATACCATGTTTTTTTTATTTCAAGACTACATCTTCCCCTTATCACAGATCTTGTCGCCCTCGATGTATGTACCTAGAGAAACGAAAGAACAGCCGAAAATCTCGCTCGATGCGAAACAAATAAAGAGTGCAGAGTTGAACTTAGGATATCAACCTATTAGTGAATCAACTAAACAGCATTCTAATCATTCAACTTTTTGTCTGGGTAAGGTTGAAACTTGAAGTGCTTGTTATTTAAGCCATGATGAAATCAAAGATTTGAAAAGGGTTGGCCCTTGTGACATGCTTAGTATACATTCTCATTGGTTTAGAGAAATGTGAAATATCTGTGACATGATGAAAGAGTGAAAAAGATTGTGGGATGACGTCACAACTTTCAAGTTTCAAGGGTCCAAAGTTTGGACTTGGTTTGCTAGGCTAGGTTATCCATCCAATCTGATAAGATATCATGATCTGTATGTACACTCTCAGAAATGCAAATATGATACCTCTCAAACCACTTCATGATATAAGCTGTGATTTTGTAGTAGCCTGAACAAACTACATCCAAAGAATGTCGAAGAACTCAGAGTCTAGCATCATCCGCCATCTAAAGTCTTTCATCATCATCCAATCAACTCAACTCTACAAACCTGGTTAACTTAAACTTATCATCATCATATTTTATAATTGTCCATAAATCAAACACTATACTACAGCTCAAGCATACACAAAAGGTAAACTCAAATCCTATACAAATCTCATCTCTCTATCAACCAAACCAAACATCACAAAAATGAAATCGTCTATCTTGTATGCTTCATATGCTATGCGATCAATTCATTCAGTGCCTTCTTAAAATCTAGATAGGCGTCACTCTGGATGCTGTGAGTAATGCCTGAATTATCCACCACAAAGCAAAAGATCAGTTTGCACGCTGTGCCTCTAAAGAATATGGGAGTAATTTTACCTTTTTAGTAGCATTATATATCCTTTCCTTTGCCAGAAAGAGGAAAGCAGCCGTAAGAACTGACTCTGTTGGAAAACCCATCAAAACCAAAACCGGATGTTCGTATCAATACAGACATCCATACTCGAAGAACCCCCATTAAGAAGCAAATGACAAACGAGTGAGTTTAGGCGCAATCCCCCTGTAGAGTCCTTTAACCCCATCCTTTTTAACAATCTGACTTAATCCATCATAAGTGCCTCTATACCCTCTACCTTCAGCTTGACCACTTTGCATCCTCGATTTCACTGTTCTACAGCCCACTCCAAAAAACCTCCACGATCAGTTTTCCATCCATACATAATCAAAATTGGTAAAAAAAGAATCACATACAAGTAAGGATAAGTAGCCCCAGTAGCAAATAATTTCGAAATCGCTCCAAGTAAAAAGAAATCAATATCTCCTAATGTCATCACTGAATCAATAGTTTTAGAAGACATTTTAGAATTCAACATTAATTTACGTCTAGCAATCAAAATATTCTTTAATTGCTCAAACAACTAAACCAAACAACAAAAACCAGAACTCCATCAGATTAATCAAAAAGAAACCCACAAAAACCGGTTTTCTTAGACTTACAGTGTATTGTAAAATCGGATTAATCACCAGAACAAGTGCAGGACCCAACCCACGAAAAAACGCAAGCCCGCCATCCGTCTTGAGGATATGTAAAATAGTCTGAAGAAACCCCATCCTTTGCGACTTAGGCTTCGATCCGCCCAACGAATCCGCAGGCGTAGTGGGCTGATTAACCCTAACCGTTTGTCTTGTATTGACAACCCAAATCGGGTTAGTCAACACAGCGGTCATACTACCTGCTACAGCGCCTGCAAACATCGATTGTAAGGTGGTCAATGACTTTGTAAGTTTTTGTCGGTCTTGGGTACGTAGGAGGATAGCACGAGTTTCTTCAAAGAAAGCGTAATAAATCCTAGAATAGAATCACATTGAATCTGTTAGTTTGTGGGTTGGATTCGGATCAAAGTGAGGTGGTAGGAATGTACCCATTGGTGATCGCGATTCCAATCAGAGAAGATCCAAGTCCGTCATAAAAAGAAGCGATCCCTTCGCGTCGAACAAGATGAATAGCAGCTTCCAGAGAACTCTTCAAAAGACAAAAGTGAGTTCCATAAGTCTATGAAAAACATTCTCGCTAAAAATACGCTCAAAAACTAACTTCTCCTTGTTGTTTGGCTTCGACCTGAGCCCTCGTGGAAATCACAATCAGAGGATCTAATCACAACAAGATGATTGATTGATAGATTGTCGAAATCTGATTAAATCAATCGGTAAACCTTACACGTGATTGCCCTATCAAAAATAGAAACCAAAGTTAGTGAAGTGACTCAGATCCAATGAATCAAGATGCTTTAAACGAAAACATACATTGCACAAATCCCTCCTAGTGCACCACTAGATGCATGGATAAGTGAATCAGGTGGTGGCATTTTTCCTGAATGATATTTTTGAAAACTTCTTGTCTTCCCTTGAAGTTTAGTCGTTTGTAATCTTCAGTTGTAAGATTTTACAAAGTGAAATTGACGATGCTGATCAACGAAGACAAAGAGCATACTTGAGATGGATTACATGACTTCACTCTGTATAGTGATACTACATAGACAAGTGTAATTAATACCTGTCATGTAATATCCTTATATAGTATTGAACACCACGATCAAGTTGGACCCGATGAAATGAATGATAAATACTCGAAGGGATTTCAAAATATCAACAAACCAACCTTACAAGCTCAAAAGCATATCAAAATGAACGTGGATGAGTTCTTCAAAGTAAGTAACGAACACAAAATAAATTTGACAAGAATCTCAATTCTTAACATTTGATTTTGATTCTTATTTGGTGAATATAAATTAACAGGTACCTGCTCCAAAATATGATCCAACTAAATCACAACCAAACCACATGATCACTGAACCAATTCTAGGAAAACGAAAATCAAGTTCAATACAAAATACCAGCACAGGTTCGTAACCCATTCTTCCCCCAAAAAAAGGCTACTCAAGATCTCGAAATGAACCAACGTGATAATTTGTGCAAAGCAGATCGAAGCAAGCAAGCCAAAAACGGACACCCAGCCCTCCCATCCAAAGGCAAAGAAAAAGCCATAGATCCAGAATCAGACCCTGAAGAGAACTATGCCGTCCAAGGGGATTTTATAGACGAAGAAGAAGAAGACGAAGATGGAAGGTTTTTTGGTGGAGGTTTAACAGGAGAACAACGCGAGATCATCAAGATCTTAGACCAAGATTCGGTGCAAGCTTCTGAAAGTGATTTATTGAATTTGACTTCGGTTCGAAAGATTTGTTTGTCACTTGAAAGATCGATTAATAAGAATCGAGAGATGAGAACTAAGTTTGGTAATCAACCTGAAAAGTTTGTTGAGATCATTCATTTTTCCTTTGAACTTTTGGATATTCAAACTGATGAGTTTCGTGTTGGTTTCTTGGATGGTTCGGTTTAGATTTGTGGATTCTGAATTCGAATTAACTGAAGCGATCCAAGGATTAGCATTACTGACTCAAGACCCGGGAAAGTTTTACCCCGAGATAGTACGATTAGGAGTAGTAGTCAGTTTACTAGGATTACTAGCACACGAAAATGTGTACGTATTTATCCCCGAATCCCCTGAATTTCGTATTCCGAAACTGAAAACTCGATGACTGATTATCGAATTATAGTGATATTGCGATTTCAGTGATTGAAATTCTAGAAGAATTAACAGATGAAGATATTCTAGATGCTCATAATGAAGATGAAGAAGCTGAAGAAGGAAGCGGACAAGCTCCAGAAGCAGTGATGGAACTAGTAAACAAATTAATCGAAAACCAATTACTCGAATTATTAGTCTCCACCATAGTATCACGACTAAATGAAGCCGAAGAAGCCGAAAGGAATGGAGTCTTCCACAGCCTAAGTAATCCCTCTCAACCCAATCCATCTCCCTCATATAATACTAAACTCATTTTTATTGTTTGTTTAGGTTTGATCGAAAACCTAATTTCTTTAGACCCAACTCTATCAACCAAACTGATTCAGAAAACCCCATTACTAAAGTTTTTGTTGAAAAGAATCAAACCTTTGAAACAAACAACAAAAGAATCTCAATTGTTTTTTCAAAACCAACAATACGCGAGTGAGATTTGTGCGATTCTGGTTCAAACTTCTAGTCTTAATCGGAAAGCTTTGATTGATGAAGGAGGGATGGACGTTTTATTGGAAGTCTTATCGGTACGTTCGATTGGTTTCTTTTGGAGTGATTGTTAGATGGGTTTTTTGTGATCGAGTACCCACAAAGCTTGGATGTTTGACAGTTTGAATCTGATGATCTTTTGAGTTATGGGTTTATAGATCTATCGAAAACGAGATCCAAAAGATGCAGATGAGATCGAGTTTATGGAAAACGTGTTTGATACATTATGTAGTGTATTATTGGAACCTGAAAATAAACTGAAATTCTTAGATGGAGAAGGAGTAGAACTGATGGTGATTATGATGAAGTGAGTGATTTCTTTGCATGTTGATAATCCTATTAGACTGAGGTATATTGATGATGATGTACATGATAGGGAAAAGAAATTAGCTAGAAATCGATCATTGAAAGTTTTAGATCATGCTTTGGCTGGTGAAGAGGGAGTTGAGAATTGTCAACGGTTTGTAGAACACTTAGGACTCAAAACGTTATTTTCAGCTTTCATGGGTAAAGTAAATGGATTCGCGAAACCTTGATCTTCTTTAAAGTGTTGCTTTCTAACTGATGGAATTTGGTACGTATCTTTTTTAGAAAAATTCGAATAAGACTTCAAGCTTTGAAGATGATGAACATATCTTAGGAATCATGGTTTCTTTATTTTTTAACCTTGAATCAGATTCAGCACCACGATTGAGATTACTTGCTAAATTTGTTGAAGATGGATATGAAAAGGTAGATAGACTTTTAGAGATCAGAGAAACCGTTGAAGTCAGACTTTCTCAAAGACCCGAGGTAAGATGCGATTTCTTTCCTGATGTTTTGTAGGATGATGACTGATATAAGAATGATGAGATGGGTTTTAGACACAAGAAGTGGAATTAGACGAAACTGAAGCTTACCTAAGTCGACTGGAAGCTGGATTATTTTCATTACAGTTGATTGATACAATCATTGCTTGGGTTTGTATGGAAGATGATGGAATTAGAGATCATTTGAAGATGTTATTGAATAGAAAAGGGAAGGGGTTCCACGATATTGTGGATGTTTTGGTTGAGTATCAAGAAAGCATGGGTGATGGAAGTAAGAAAGATGGGATTAGATGCTTAGCTGAATACTTGGCTGCTCTTTAGATTTGTTTGATGTTTTGTTGTAAAAATCATGTGTTGAGTCATGTTACTTTCATGGATGGTATATTTCTTTGCTTGGGTTTGTTAAGTAAATCTTCAAAGGTTGTGATTGTAAAAGGAGTGGAACTTATCCAGGCAAGAAACTTGGAATCAATAGGGTGGTCAGTTATTGACTGGTTTGTCAATTGACTACGTTATAACAAGTTTTGTTGATTCAAAGGGTGAAGTGATCTGAAGTCAAAGAAGTTTAACCTACCAGCGCCAGCATGAGGTGCCAAGTCTATGTAATGGTCAGATTTGTCAAGAGAATGAAAGGATAGCTGTTGCTGTTAAGATTGTACAGTCTGTAAACTGAAGTTTGAAAATCTCACACAACACTGTCACCAAATACGGCGCGTCGATCAACTTTTCAGCAAACTCAAGGAAAAGCACTCAGAACCGTGATACAATAAGAAACAAGGAAAGAAAGATGACCGATCCACATGACCCAACACTTGGACTCTTACATCTGGTTAGTAAACTTCGATCATGTCATCTCTTGGAACTACGATCTTAACCAGCAAGTTAACAATTCTTTCCGAATCGATTTTAGTATAATCCTCATGATAGGTTAACAGCATTTGAATCAGGTCACATAGGATCAACGTGTACTTTGCTCTTTATCGGAGGATTAGGTAACTTTCAATCCATCCTCTCTCTTTGCATCTCATTCGACCCATCGAAGAACCGACTAAGTCGATTGTGTTTTTAGGTGATGGGTTTTGTTCGGTACCTTATTTGAATCAACTTTCAAGTTCATTGAGTCAGATCGGATGGTCTTTAACTCAAATATTATTAAGCTCTTCTTATACTGGTTTCGGATTCACTGATCTGAATCAAGATGTCAAAGAGATTAAAGATTGTTTGGATTATTTGATTGGGTTGGGTAAAACTCGTTTTGTTCTTATGGGTCATTCTACTGGTAAGTTAACTTTATTCATGATGATTTTCTTTCTTTCAATTTTGTTGTAGAATAACCTTTCAACTTCTTTTTTGGTTTTCTCGGTGTTTTGGTGGTCTTGGTTTTTTGGTCTGCTGGGGATTGAAGGGTGTCAAGATATTGTAAGATTAGTTAATGATGAACCTGAAGCATTGAAAAATGTGGTTGGAACGATTCTTCAAGCTCCAGTAAGTGATCGAGAATACATTTTAGATGTATTAGGAGAAGAAAACTATCAACGTTCAATGAAAATAGCAAAAGAGGTAAATCAGAAACCAAATCAAGTCAAATCAAACAAAAACCCAAAGTAAAACTTACTAACCTTTGTTGTTCTCTTTTTGAATTGTTAGTTAATCGACAGTGGAAAGCCAAATCAACCGATTCCATCCGAATTCTGTGAAATGTTTTCCGGTGGTAAATCTGCAATTTCAGCGACCAGATGGATCAGTTTATCAAGTAAATTAACTGAAAACTTATCAGGAGAAGATTTCTTTTCATCAGATCTTACCATCAAAGAATTAGAAATCAATTTAAAAGCCTTTGAACCGATTCACCATATGATTCTTTTTAGTGGTAGAGATGAAAGTATACCAAATGAAGTGAATAAGGAAGAGTTGTTTGAGAGATTGGTCACGGCTTGTGGGAATGGAAAACTGTGCAGGGAATGGAGTGTTGTGTTGCAAGATGCTGGACATTCTGCGGAGGAAGTTGTGGGAGAAGTGTGTGATCAGATTATTGGATTCATTCGTGCTATCTTTGGGGAGCAGGGCATCATTTGACTTCACTTCCAGTTTATTGATCATCATCATCATCAAACATTTATTTATTTACCTTATTTATTTATTTAGCAAAGATTTAAACTGAATTGATACCTTTGATCTTCTGTTGTTTCGATAGATTTGATACTGAACAAGAATGCTAGTAACAGTCTTTTATGCCGTAGTATAATTCGTATCCTTCATCTCTCAAACTTTAGCAGTACATTCAAACCTTCAAATATCTGTTCGGAAAAGCCATCTCAGCAATAACAATAACATGCGTCTCCAAGATTATTCTAAAACGTAAGCGTTTTGATCTGACAGTGTATTTGATACATTTTTCATCATCTCACTTTGGTTTACTCACATTAGGTTTGCAAAAAGTGTAAAGAATTATGTGTTTGCACGTCTAACATTGAGTCTTTAGATTTCATAAAATGTGTAAACACAGTCTTCTTTCGGAATCAATCTTCCACATGCTTCCTTTGCTTTGCAAGAAGATCAAGCGTCCTAAGGGAAAAAATTGAGTCGAAATTTATCTCAACCGCTGATCAGAAGCACCCCTACATGAAGTACACGAAGGAATGTTGGAAATGCTTAGTAATAGTGGTTTGCAACTGATTCAATTGCATCTGGTGAGCTTTTACAAAAACTTCTTGCGTTTCTCATCAAATCGCATCAAATCCATAGTTTCTGGCACATATTATTCTTGGCTGCGTCGACCAGGGTCTAGCGGATTGCCACTATGGGTCACTCCCTTGACGGTACTTCATTTTGTCGCGGTTTTTCTCATTTTTTAATGTGTGGGGTAAATATCCATCATTACATTCATTGAAATACTTCTCCTCTCTCGATGGAGAGCTTCTACTTCGAGACAGAGAAGTTGATGAGTTCAAGCAAGTATCATTTTTTACGTGGCATCTATCACCCTGAGTGCCAAGAAATCGCCAAGCCTGTAACCAACAGCGAGCGCCACGAAGAATGGGTATCACAGCCTGCGGGACGGATGATAGTGTTGCCTTCACGAGTCCAGCATCGGTTAACAATCGTCGCCAGATCTTTGCAAAGGGTCTATACGCCTACTTTGACACGTACGCAAAATCTCGGTAGTAAGCCAAAGGAATCTAGTAAACATGCGCCTAGACGATGTATATAAAAGGAGAGGATCGGGTCGCCTTTTGGCTCCCACATCTCATCCTCATTCCCTGTCATCAACTCTACCTGTGCATAGTGCACCTTTTTTTTACCTCTTTTTTTGCTCATACGCCGCTTTCAAAGGCCTCATCAACAAAGTCAACCGTTTCGAATCTTTTTTCCTTGCTTTTTGACACGCGCATATACCAGCCCAAATCTCAACATCATGTTATCTTTACTCGCGGCTCTCGTCCTGGGTCTGGCTATCTTTTTACCAAGCGTAAGTCAGCTCTGAACGGTAAACTATAGATTTCCGTTTGAACGTTTCAGGAATGCTAATCCAGAGTCCGAATTTTTTTTGTCGCATCCCTTAGTTCACTTTGGCCGATGCTAACCCACCCCCCCAGAGTGCGGAGGTGTATTGGCGTTGGAAAGACGAAGGAAACTCTAACCCAACCGACATGAGTATCTTCACTGGTCACGCGACAATCACCTGGGTCCGATCCGCAGGCTGTCAGACTGAAGGTTCATCCAAGAATTTCCACCCAACCATCACTCCTGGAAGGGTGGATGTCACGGCGGTCACCATGAACGGCAGTGGAGATTTTATGGATCCCAAGAGCGTTTATCATTGGCCTCATGGGAAAGACTCCAGTAGAGCGGCTTGTAACGCGTATTCGAGGACTGACTTCTGGGTTCACAACAAGGCTCGAACACAGAGGATGATGATCCGATTGCCTGATGTAAGCTCAACTCTGATTTCTTTGACACCTGCCCGTTCATCTTTGCACCTACTTTGAGTCGTTTGGGACGGACACGAACGTATAGGTTACTAATGTCTCGTCTTTTTGTCTTACCACACGATTTACCGACGATGTGTGATGTTTGCCTGAACAGATCTGCAACGGTACGCAACACAATTTGATTCATTTGTCTTCCTCGAAATATCCACATTTCACCAACTGATCATATATCTTTGTTTTGGCGATGTTCAATAGATCATGATTGTAAAGGTCCCAACAAAGAGAGACCAAATGTCCAATGCTTACTTGGTCAGTGTCTTACTTGATGATCTGTGTTCTTCAAGATGTGTCTTCTCACGCTAATTAATCTCTTTGCACATCCATACACAGGTCCAAAAGGGAGAGTCGTCATGTACCGTGGCAAATGGATCGATCCATGCTTTGAAAACGACCCTTGAGCGGGTCCTTCCTCGTCCCATTTCCTTGTTGAAAGCTTAAGAACAGGCAACCAAGGCCTTTATAGTTTCTGTGTGGTTTCTCTGATGAACATTCCCAATCACCCTTTAAAGAGCCTTCATGGACAACTTCTCTTCTCTTGTGTTTTTTTGTAGACCCTTTCAATGTGTTTCACGTTTTTACCGTTCTTTACCCCACATGTGTTCATGTATTCCACATTCCGTTATGTTCAAATCAAGACATTGTCCATATCTGCGTCACCGTCTTGAGCCAGCATCATCATTGGTCTGACAATTGCATCACAAGATAAACGCTTGAGTGATGTGATGATATTATACCCAATCGATCCATAGGGACTTCGGATATACTGCCACATCTTTCATCTATTTTTCTTCCCTTCAGCATCATCGAGGCTAACAATACCGGGATAATCAAAATCAACCCATTAAGCAAATTCACGTGGAAGGAAACCTGTTCATATATGTGAAAGCTGAGAGCGTACCTTGTAATTGCGTTAAAGTTCGGATAACGTGAAGTTGATGATTCTCATGACACCCAGATCCAAGAGATCATCATGCCAAAGTCAATCGACCAAGAATAAGATAATATGTGGATAAGTTCTGGTAAGAATTCAAGGCTTTTGTATCAGGCCAGTCCAAAAAAAATTGAAAGGCGTAAGTGGAAAATTCGATCCCGATTGTTTATCTCATGGATCATCTGTGTACAATATTTCATTGATTATAATCAAATCATCTTTACTCCTTGTCATTACAAACGGTGAAAGGTAAATCTCACAATTATTACACCTATGAATATTGTTGCTCAGAAACTTGAATGCAGTGTGTGATCTTGGACTGTATGAAAAGTCATCATAGGTCTAAAGCCTGATATATTGATGGAGCAAAACCTTCATCAAGTCTTTTATCCAACAAAGATGTGGTCTTTGGCTCTAACTATGTGCAACAAAACATAATGTGCCAAGTTGAGCCCGTCACCTGGGTAATAAGCTTGTCTCCTGTGACTTATCTGGAACAAGTGATATGAAGCAGAGAAACTTGTATCTGGGTTAGTATCACAACTTGGAATCGTGGACAGGCTTGGGTAGATTCACTCTTCCCATTTCTCACAAGATCAATGCACCTTGAACAATCGGAATTGGCTCCTCCTCAATCTTCCTCTGTTGTGATGACTATTTATGAAAACCTGAGTCAAGAGTGGAGCAAGTTCGCATGTGATAGACGAGCAATTTTGATGTTTGATACTGACGTGGTGTTGTAAGGGCCGGGAGTTAATCTGTATATCTGATACCCAACAAATTGACACCTGCAAATTGATTCCTATTTTACGTGGACGTTTATCATGTTTGAGAGCTTGCCCACCAAACCTTCACCTTTTCTGATCACTATTTTTCCGAAACCATGTTGAAACCTTCAGCTTCGGATTAAGCTGTGTCACTGTATATAACCCCAATCTTTGCCATTGGATAATCGCATGATCTGATTCATGACTGTACGCTGTCAAACAGGTCACAGTCAATGTGTTTTGGAAGATTCAATGAAAAGATCATGAACTCGCCTGAATCATCCCTCCTTGTGAAATAGTCTAGCTCATCTCACTGGGTATCGGTGACATTCAAGTTTATCTCTCGGATTGAAGAATCTTTCTCACCGCGGTTTACATCATGTGTACAAATCGTAGTGAGTTGAGATCGTCAAACATTGAGGGATGGAACGATAATTCAAGATATAAGGATATCTCATATCAAAACAACCGTCGTTGACATGTATTCATCTTCTTTTCCGAAATCAGTCTTTTTCAATATCATTCATCATTCTTTTATAAACTGCAAAAGTTTTGCAAAACGGGAATTGAAAATTTCGTATTGATTTATTTTTCAAAACTTCAACTGAAGATTCAAAAATTCGAAATTAACCTTGATGTTCATCAGGTCCTGAATCAGTTATAGAACAAGTTAATTGTTTGGTAAAGAAAGAAGCCAAAAACACCTATACAGCCGATTGGGACACGATTTACAAAGCTCCTCTTCACGATCTTCGGAATTTGGAAGAACAACCAAGTGTGGAAAAAGATGGATTGACTTGGGTTTCCGGAAGGCATATTCCAGGAATCGAGAATTTGGTAGAGTTTGCCGAGGAACATAGAGCGGCCTTGGAAGCTGATTTTATTGCTCTTGCTAAAGAGTTGTGAGTCAATCTTCAAATAAATCTGTCTTCAAGTATGATCGATAGAGGCTCATTGACTTTGAGTACTTAGGACAGGAGCAAAATCAGCATGCCCCTACGCAATGAACTTTTGAGATTCCACTGCGGGGGGGCTCAACAGGACCGGCTCCTGTGATTCACTCTGATATGTCACCAAAAGGAGCTGAATTCATAAAAGGCGTAGCAAGTAATACATTCTTGACTTCGACGGATCCAAGCGAGATCAGGTTTGGAAAGTACATGCGGGAAGGTAAAAATATCGCAATCCTGAATGTCTGGAGGCCGATCCGTATCGTTCAAGATAATCCATCTTGGATCTTGCATCACTTGTGAAAGAAGATGCTTTGGACTTTGGCATCAAACCAAGCAAGCCCTTCAATTCACTCCAGCCATGGAGGTATAGAGAAGGTCAAAGGTGGTTCTACCTTAGTGAACAAAAGCCTCATGAAGCGTTTGTGTTCATGCAACATGACAGTACGGCACCAGACGGGCATGGGATCAATGTACCGCACGCCTCTTTAGATGCCGACCAACCACCTACACGGATGAGTTATGAGGCTAGAATCGTTGCAATTCTCGGTACACCCACGGATCCGCCAATCGAACCACCAATTGGAGAAAGACTTTCAGAATTACATACTTCCATATTATCAGGCCTTAATCAAATCATCAATCGAATCGTTCCCACTTCGTATTGACAGAGAACTTCCGAAAGCTCTGGTACCAATGATTGTTTTTCATCTGTCACATATATACAACAATATAATTTTGATTCCATTTTTCAACTCTCAAATTATGCAACGCAACAAACACCC
>MWRH01018215.1:0-12326 GCA_002157025.1 Melampsora abietis-canadensis | reverse complement strand
CTGAAAGAAAAGGAACCTTTTTTGGAGAATTCAGGAAAGGGAGGTATGCTCACCCCTCTGTGAGCTTCTGTTTTGGCCCCTGTGATGGCAGGAGTTCAGAATTTTGGATGATTTGAGTAATAAGTAATTCAGATATCAAGGTAAAAGACCTTTTTCAAAAAAAACGTACAAGGTTGGTTGGAGACAAAAATTGCAGAATCACAACTAAAAAAAGAATGGGATACAATTTCTCTCTTGTGAAAACTAATTAATGAAGGAAATTTATCTGATCTGATGAAACATCATTGACTCAATTGCTTGAGATTTCATGAGACTTGTCTCTATCCTTGACCTGTGCCAGCTGTTCCAGCTGTGCATACTTGATGAAAAAATACTTCACAGGTTCAGAAATATGATGCCTACACAAATTCTGAATATTGAATCACATCAATGTTTAGCTTGTATTTTCCACATACCTTCAGACACTATGATTGCTTTGGGTGCTGTCATTGTTTTGAAGAAACTAGAGATCAGGTGGACATGCCTGCCTGTATTTGAGAAAATGTCAACAAAGCCTCTCAAATCCACCCTCTAAAGACCCATATACATATAAAATCCTTGAAAACATACCTTGATTTAATCATCAATATATCATCTGAGGGGTGACATTTCTGATGTAGTGCAAGTAGTAAACACTCAATTTTATCAGGAGTTGAAAGTGAATTAAGAATAGTTCTTGTGGAAGAACAGTAAGATTATAAGATCAGTTTGACAGCTTTTCCCTTCACAAAACCTAGCCCTACATAGAGGTGGATTTGAGGGACAAAGATGGAAATATAGAAGCACTCACCCCTCACTCAATTGAAAAATTGTTGGCGCAAGATTTCTTTGATTGTGAGATATGGTTGATATACAGCTGATCTGTATATAAGTGGGAAAAATCCACAGATATATATGTAATCACTGTCTATATCAGCTGCATGTTTTAATGCTCAAGATTCTTTCCTTTCCACAAGAGTATTTTATTTTATGAATAACAGTCAAAATATTATGAAGCAAAGTAAACCCAGAATAAAGTTTGAAACTCCTCTACACCTTCCTCAATCCTGTTAAAAAATTTGCAATCAACAAATTGATACTGGATTTTGATATGAGGAGCCAATCATTTTGTGACAAATTTCATGCTGACTAAGAAAGGTTTTTGCTAGCAATCTTGACTTATAATTCCCAAAGCTGGAACTAACCACCTACTCCAGCAAGAAGAGGGTGCCCCAGAATATGGGCAATATATAACCATGCCAACCACAAATCAGGCTCCAAGAAAGAAATCTGTGGATAAATTAATCTCAGCAGATGTGAGTTTGTTGTTCTCTGAAGCGGTGCTAAGAACTGGAGCTGGGGAATGTCCATGATCAAATGCCTGTGGAGGCGGAGCTGACATGGTTCCCAACATCGTTGGTTTTCCTATGGTTGAGGGATTGGATTTGAATTCTTGGCTTTCACTTGAGTTCTTGAGACTTTTTTTGTATTCTTCATTTCACAAAAAGCCTTTGAGCCTCTGCTTCAGAAGCATGCATGTCAAGGTTTAACTGGTTGAGATCTATTGAGCTGGTACTTGTAGTAGATGAGGCAACACTTGAGTAACTTATACTCACCCCACATGAGCTGTCCCAGTACACAGCTCCATTTCATTGACCATATCTTCCACTCTGAGTAAAAACATCATCAAAATCACTTTGATGTTCATTTGACTTCTGTGGTTACTATTGAAGACATATTTGGTTACAAAATGTTTCAACAATTGGGAATATTTTTTGTAAGATGTAAGCTTACCTTCCAAGTGATATCCTGTTGACATGTGGATGATATTGTGGATTTCTTATTTTTGTCTTGTTCTCAATATTTTCAACTTCTTCTTCAAAAGAAAAACTTCATACAACTATGCTGACTTTAAATTTTTTCCCTCTTCTGAGTACGCTTCTTGAGAACACAGATCTTCCTGATCAGAAGCCGTATTGTCAAATAATTTAAGAATGAGCCTACCAGCCTCCAGGAAGCCATTCCAGAACATATTCCTTGATTTAAAAGTTTGGAATATGCATGCCACTAGGTCTTTAAGAAGACATTTCACAAGAAGTGGCATGATTAGAAGGCTTGACATGCAACACTGCAGAAAACCAGGGGATTAAATCTTTTCATCTGCAGCAGTATGAACATGGTATTTGAAGACAAAGGTGAATGAGGGTGGATCTTTTTGATCATAAAAAGTGAACTTGTATAACTTTAGACAAGGAGGGACAAAAATTAAGCTAGGGAGCCAAGCTAGAGAGCCTCAAAAGGCATTTCCTATAAGCTCATTGGCCTTTGTCAATGAAGACATCATGGGCTCCAACTTCTTTTCATCATGTCTTTGAGGAATTTCAACTTCAGAAAGCACTTGATGCAAGCAAGAAACAAATACTCAGACATGACCTTCTACCGTGTTTTAGTGTGATCAAAGCTAGATACAAGAACTCAGTTCAGCTTCTTTAAATCAGACTCTTTCCCATCATTTCATCAAAAGAGACCAAGGTTTGAAGTCTTAAATTCTCACTTCTCCTCCATTCTTCATATAATCTCAGACTGATTCCCTTCTTAATTCTTGATTCTTAGGCACCTTGCATTAGGTTTGAAAAATGTGAACTGTGAGTCTGCCTCAAAGTAGAACTTGAGAAGAGACTTTCTACAAGATAATAAAATTGACATGAGTTTTACAACAATCTTAATACAAAATCTTCATTTCAACTCTGTGTCAAGTCCTAGGATTCTTAATTGCTTGTTTAAAAAGGCTTTCCATGTATCAACTAGGTTGAAGTGATAGAGGGCTGCCAGCATTTGTGGTTGAAGATCAGTCTCTTCCCTGACAAGGTTCTTTCTCATCACTTCCAATTTGACTGTCTCCTTTGAAATTTTCAAGCGTTCTTTTCCACGCTGAAATATTGGAAGAAGTGCTTCATATGCCTCTTTGACACTGGCAGTCTCATCCACTATGTATGCGTGATATACTTGTTGGATCTCGTTCAGTTCTGTTTCCTTTAATTGTGAGATCAATAGAATTAGTTGAAGTTCTGTAGCTCTACCAAATCCAAGGGCTCCAATCAATTCTGAGACTTGCTCAACGTTGACACTCCCTCCAATCTTGTTTTTGATCTCTTCTGAGACTAATTCAGCGCATTTCAAAACTAGCATTTCATCTTGCGTATTCATACTATCTTTGTATCCTTTGATACCATTCAGCTTCAAGGTCTCTGGTACAACCCTCAGTGACTGCTTATCTTTTGTAGCCAATAGCATAGCCAACCACTCCTTTCTAGAGACAAAGTCACTCCTCTCCTGAGCTTCGCTCAAGACGTATATTTCACCTACAGTCAAACAGTTTCTGGTTAATCTGTCATAAAGGTAGCTTTTCTCCTTGGTGAATGACATCTCCAAGAACGCAAGCTCAAGGTCATTCATTCTACCTATGACTTTATGAAGATAATCTTGCGCAATTGAATGAACGGCTAGAGATTCTAAACGGCTGAGTTTTTCGTCTTTCAAAAGCTTTGTAAGGAGACTTGCGGATTCCTTTCTGATGGGAATCATAAAGTCCTTTGACTTTGCAACTTGAAGCATTTCTATTGCAAGTTGAGTGACTCCCATACCTTTGATCTTGCTACTCGCCTTTTCTACTAAATGCCGGATCTCTTGTCTCTCCCATCCAGTTACCGCAAATCGAGATTTGGTCACTTTATCTTTTATTCTGTCTCTACCTTTCTTCATAGTAGCAATCATGTCTCTGAAGTCCTTCATAGTAGCAATGATGGACTCGGCTGTCAGTGATGTCAGCGGTGATGTCAGCGGTCCTGTTATCGGTGCTGCTTCCGGTGTTCTGGCTGAGGGTTGAAATCTTACTCGTCGTGTTCTCTTTCTGCGTAATTCCATCATTTTTAGTTGATCTAATCCTTCGAGGTCTTTTCGTAGCCTTTCCATGGAGGTCTTCATCACAATGATTCCATCTTCGCCGGTGCGTTTATCAACTCGTCTGACAAACTCCTTTATCAAATCTTCGGATGCTTTCTGATATCCACATGGTTTATTGGGTCTACAACTTAGGATATATTCGATGATTTCAGCCAAAAATTCACGTGAGTCTTTGTCAAAGTTTTCACCCGAACCGTTTTTCTTTTCGATCAAATATAGTTCAGCTTTTTGTAAATTGATGAAGGTGTCATTGAATCCAACTTTTTTCAAAACCCATTTCAAAGTATCTCTTTGCAAGTCAGATAATTCGATGGAAGTATTGGCCATATTTTGAAGATCTTCTAACATACGCCAAACAGTGAAAGTCTCATCCTGATCTAAATCTAAATTTTTCTCAACTTTGTCGAGGATCCAATTGGTCTTGGACAATCTTTCTCTCATCCAGTTGAAGAGGCTTTCTTTGGATTTCAGTAGAATAAATCTCTTGCTGCCTCTAGGTGTTTTTGAGTTTTCATCGAATGTTGTTTCAAGACCCAAAGAATCAATCAGAGAGACTTCGATTTCGTTTCTTGGAGAAAAATTGAGGTTCAGAATACCCTGCTCCAATAGACGTTTGTGAGAGCTGATGATTGATTTTGCGTCTTCTGGTAAGATATTTCGATGCATTCGCGCTCTTTGAGTTAGCTCTGTAACTATATGGTCTTGGTTCTCAATAGCAGAATCTTCATATAACGAGATGATAAAGATGTTGAATCTGTCCTCGAGCTTCAAACCCTCGTCGTTCATGGCAATAAGCTCCTTCAGAGCGATACAGATGTCGTCGCTTCCCTTGTGTGTATCTGTGAGCTCCAGCTGGTCAAGGCATTTCAAAGCCTTCTTCCGACGAAAATTGGTCGGAGAGAATATCTTCAGCGTCTTCCAATAAATGAATCTTATAAATCGCGCCCATTGAGAAAGACCCCAAGTTTTCTCATCGTGAGGAGGGTTTGAAAGTCTGACTTTTTTGACGAGGCTTTTCCAAATCTTCTGACTTATTGCATCAGTGGGCTCACCCTCTTTCGCCACCTTCAGAAACTTCTTCTTGAAGTCGTTTTTATCGGTTGCTTCTTTCAAGACTATGGACTCAAATTCACGAGAAAATCTTTGATATTCTTCTAACAGCCCAAGATTGAGCTCCTTATAACTTTTCCGCTCCTTCTCCAGAGCTTTTGAATCAGCTTCCATAGTTGCTAGTTCATCTAACAAGCTTTGGTGGTCAAGGTCCATCCAATCTTTTACCATCTCTTGTTGTTCGATACCGCTCGTCTGAGTTATCAATTCCGTTAAGTCTATTTCTGTCTGATTTTCGGTCTTCATTAGATGGGATCGCGAAAGATGATCAGAAGAATCCTGCTTGAAGAAGTGCTTAGGTAAAGGGCTAGAACATGAATCTGCGTCGTTCACTCGTTCGTTCAACAATTGCTCAGATACCTCTTGTGCCCTGATTCTGCTGTCAGGAATCTTGATGTTCAGCTTAGGTTGTGCGAAGATCAGGGGAAGACTTAGAAGCAGCAGAGCGTAGAATTGACGATATTCCAGTATCTTCATCTTGGCAGAAGAAACCATGATCATGAAAGGTTTGTAAGTGATCAAAGGACAACGATTGAGGAATCGGATGACTAGATTCTTAAGTGCTGCAATGTAGGAAATGAGTCAATGCAAAGTCTAACAATCATCAAAATCATCAGTTGCTATTCAGGCACATACGCAGTTACAAACCGGGTGTGAGGAGCATATTTTCAATTGAGGACTTTACGTTAATGTACAACGGGCCGGGTTTCTTCCGACCTTGTGACATAGATGGAGTACAAATCTCCGCTATGATCAGGACTCGCAGCCTGCTCTTCAGGATGCTGGCTCCATTCAAGATTTCAAGCAGTAGGTATCACTCCCACCTTTTCCACTGTGCCCTTGTGCTTCTCATCACTGCCATTCAGCCTTCCAGAGGTCTTGCGGTTCCGGGGCCGGGGCCGGGTGACAGCTCTAAGTTCAAGCAGTGGACAGTGGCTGTGGGGGCTGATGGGGACTGATCAAGGCTTCTGAATCCTGATCCTGAAGTGACTGCACGTATTTCTGTGCTTCATATTGCACATATTTTGAGAGGTCTTGAATTGGCCTCAAACAAAAAAACTGAATCTTGGAATTTGCCCACCCACACTTAAATCAGGTCATGTAGCCTCAGTAACGCTCCGCATATGATCTGACCCAGAATCCCCATCAACTTGGCAAAATACCACCAGCCTGTTTCGAGGATGTCTTCTTCTCTGAGCCTGAGATTGATGAGCTTGAACCGAGTTGCAGGCTCTTGAGATAAAAAGCAGGTATCCAAATGAATTTTTGCTTCATTCTATACTTGCGCACTTGGAACAATTGCTCAAATAGATAGCCCTCAAGTCACAAGTGTATGATGATCACTACCGTCAACGTACATGGAGATTCATTTGGTCCTCTTAAGTTTATCTAGCAGATACCCCTGACCATCGAACCTAGGCACTGGGATAGGTTGCGATCCACGATCACTCAGACTATATATATGAGGGCACTGAGCCGACATAAAAAACGAGCTGCATATGTAGATGAACCGCATTCCTGATTCATATGTATCGCATGCAACAAGCCGATGGACCTTCAATCAACCAGAGGGACAGGTTGTCTCAAGACTCATAGTGGTATCAATCCAATAATCCGGTTTGGATATGTAGGCGGTGCGGAATTACGCGGACGCTGGTCAAGCCTTAAGCTTAACTAAGCCCCAGTGTAATGACGTGGGATGTAATCCAAATTGTGAAGCAAGCTAAGAATCTCAATCGGAGAATCTTACGGCACGGCTCTGAGCAGTTCTCTCGGGTGCGCGATTTGAATCTCAAATCGGAGAAATCAAACGAAAAAGAGAGAGTAAAATAATAGTTATTCCGATGAAGACAAGGAAGCATAGAGATTACAACATTACAAGATTTATATAACAAATAAGTCTAAATCGTAGCGTTTGTAGAGGCTATCTAGGAACAAAACATTTTTTTACTAACTGTTCAACATCTGATGAATTATTGTAATGATTGTTGCTATCTTTGATTATTTCTTATAAGATTATGTAATAATTAATTATTATGCTATCCTTGCTTCGATCACTAATGTCAATTTTACAGTAAACTACTAACCGTCAATGTATTTGTTTCATGTCAGGTGTTGATCATGACACCCAGGCTGATAAAATTGATCGACTGCCCACAAGCAAGCCATGTACATGTAAGAAATCCATATCAGAAATCATGCCCAAGCCCAAACTTAACAAAGTCTCTCGCCAAAGGCCCGAGGCTGGCCCAAGCCTGCCCAAGCTTCTCATCCATGGTCTCTGGCTTCAGCTTCAATGCGACCTCCTCATGGCTGGCTCAGTAGGCCCGCAACCCACTTCAGTGACGGGTACATTGCCGTTGATTTCAAAAGAACTTTCACCGGAATCCCCCGCCATCCAGCGTAGTGATGCTTGAGTTTCACGGCCAAACTTAGCCAAGCTTTGTGACATCGACTGTCGCGTTTTCGATTTTGTACACAGCTACGGAAGTCCCCACATACGGCTCATGAGAAAGGCTCGAGAGATCGCATGAGAGCTGAGCAGGGTGGTGCTCGACTTTCCATCTCTTTACGAAGAAACGAAACGCGGCAGAAAGCCTGTTTTCGATCCTAATATACCAAGCAACCGAAGGCCATCAATGATCAGATCCTACTGCATATGACCCCCGGCTGCGTGTGAGCTCTGGCTCAATCGTATCCTCAGTCTTTGTACCCTGACAAGTTTTATGCGCTGCGCGAGCATTTTTTAATGGTAAACGCTGTACTCACTCTAGACGCCTTCTTCGCATCGCATTGCTCCGTGGAACGCTCACTTTTGGCCCATCTTTTCCAGGGCTTTTGTTCATAAAACTTGTAATTTCTACAACATTTTATTTTCCGTCTTTCCATTTTTATTGAAGCAGACAACATCCATCGTTTGAGATCCTTCCTATATATCCGCCCTTTATCGGCAATCAGTCGCTCAGTAGCTTGCTCTTGCATTGGGCTTTCTACTCTTCCATCCAAGTACTTTTCTTCCTCAAATCATTATCAAAATCACTTCCACAAGATTGGTTTACGCTTCACCTATTAATCGATTGGGAATTGAGCTTTACCTCGGTAAAGGGTTCTACACCTGAGTGAAAACAGGTGCGAATTGTTGATATCGCTATCATTGTCCCAACGCTTGACGCTGATTTCCATGTCTTTACATCTTTCCTACAGAATCAAGGCTCTATTTTTCTTATCCATAAGGGTGCATAATACCGCAAAAGATATACTTGAAAAGATGATGATCTCAATCTTGAAAGGATGTCACAACCAAGGGGTCCTCATGTCTTTTATACTTCTGATGATCATCATCAACATGTCAGTCATGGGGCTCCCAGCGATACCAGAAGATATCGCTGCTGGACATGGACTAGCAAAAGGTTTGAACGAAGAGATAAATGGCGCAAAGGGAGGAACGCATAGCGACGCTTTTTCTCATACGCAGACGCCAGATCACAAGCAGGACTCACCCTTGGACTCGCACGCAAAAGATTATGAAGAGGTTTCAAATCACGAAGATGACTCTTTCTTCCTTCATGATGATGATGTCGATACTCCATCTTCCGGTAGCGACACAGCTTCGTTCAATGGAGACTTGCCATCCGTTCCTAGTGGTGAATCTGACCAACAAATGGAAGAAGCCATCAAAGACTGGAGATCAGTAGATCACCAGCAAACCGATAAAGATATCCACCAGGAGACCACCCATTTGATCAGACTACGAAATCAACTTCAACATTTTCAAGCAGAAGAAAAGGCCAATTTGGCCAGAGTAGATGAAATACACCGTAGGGCATCTGATAAAATAACAGAAGAACTGAAACAAAATCCTAGTTTTAAAAAAAAGTTATCCACACAGGCCGAAGACTTGAAAGATAACCAGGATCCTTCTGTACAATCATGGTTAGAAATAGTAAAAAGGGCAAAATCAATCAAGAAACCTTCAAAGAAACCAGCTTTTGTGAAGTGGTTGATCAAATCCTTTTGGAAAAATCCACGTGACCTTGTTATGAAAGCCTTTGGTGGTAAATACTACAGAAGTTGGGCGGCATGGAGATACCTCAATAGGATGGTTTCCAAGAAAACTTTCAGGAGTCGAGAGGATATCCAAGAAGCTCTCGAAGTATTTCAAAAATTGGGAAAATCAAGACTGACCGATGATCAGAACAAGCTAATCATTCTCTTGAAAGAAGAAGGAATACAAGCGGTTGGTAAGAAACATGAAGAGCTTATTGCTGAGGCCTCTCGGATTGGCTTTGAAGAAAATATGATAATCCCCAAAGACGCCAAGGAAAATGTACAGCGACATATGAAATACTTAATCGACATGATCCATCATGTTCATTTCTCGGATAATGGTAAACTGGACTTAGCACGTCTCACGATCGAACCATCAACTGCAAGCAACTTAGAAAAGCTAGAAACTCTCCAGGCCAAAGAGCGTGTCTCAAAAATGATCTACGATGAATTGGAGCAAGCAGCCTATTTAAAGCACAAGTTGGTCGGTCATCTTGAGTTGACACCTGACCAGAAGATATTTTTGAAGCACATTTACAACCATCCGGAAACGCTTCATAACTCTCTAGAAGAACCGTCAGAAGCTGAAAGCCAGGTTCTTTCGGAAATTTCACAATTGTATGAAACCCGCCGTCGGTTCATTACTGAACAAAAGGCGGAAGTACACCTTTTGCAAGATAGCATGAAAAATCAGAACTATTTATCTCCTCAGAAAGCCGAGCGCTTGGCACAGATCAAAGCAAATCACGGTCATAGCATGGGACCCGTACTCATGGAGGACTCAGATATGCAGGTGATGGAAGGTTTGGCCCAACAAGCAGATGAGGAAACTCGTAAGATCAAGATCCCGTCTACAGAGAAAACAAAAAGTGGCGAAATTTTGGTGGATCGATCCAAAGAAGACATCGTCGTATTAGAGCCAGACCTAACCAGGCAGAATCAAGACGTGAGGGCGATAGAGAGTTTAGAAGGTCTCGATACGGAAGGTGCTTTGAAGATCGAAGTGTACTTGATGGTTCAAAAGCTAGAAAACCGACCATTTGTCTTGACAAAAGGCCAACAGGCAGCCGTTTTTTATGCAGCTGAAGCAGCCAAAGAGAGATTGGGCGGAAGACCGGATGTTGAACTTGCGCGGGATATGCTTGAGCTTAGTTCAAAGAATCATTTCTTCCCTGATGCATTCAAGGCTTATCCGGAAGATATGCTTCAGAAGATTTTACGGGGACACTCTCTGAGTCTAAGGGAGTCTGTGATGGTAGAGCCACTGGCAGCCGCATATCGTCAACACATAGTCAATCGAATGACTGAACCCGAACTTGCTCTTTTGTCGGTCCGCAAATTCAAGCAAACGATGCAGCCCTTATCTGAAGGAGAGACGAACGCCTTAATGGATCGTATAGAGCGATATGCTCTTGGTCTCGACGAATATTTCACAATCTTGATGGCCCAGGAGAAGAAGAAATACTTTACCTCAGATCAATGGTTCCTGTCCTTCTTGAACCACGCAGAGAGTTCCGGTACAGGGCTTTCTCCAGAGCTCGCGGAAGTCAAGAGTGAGTTGGAAAATTCGATTCACCTTAGCCCCCATCTACAAGCAGTGGTTGAGCACTTCAATGAGAACGTGAAAATGGCAATCGTGAAACAACTTGAAGAAGAGGGTTCTGAGGAAGCTCAACACCTTGACGAAGCTATGGGAATAATTGGCTCTGCCGCGATTACCACGGAATTTGAAAGGTTGCAGTTGATCTCACAAATGAATGCACAAGAAATTCGAGCATTATTCGAATATCAAGACAAGTATGTAGAGTTGGAATCGCTGGTGAAGGAGGCCCAACGTAAGTTGTCTGTGGTCAAAGAGTATGATCAACGAATGCACATATTTAGCAAAGAAGGGCAAGTACTCAGAGAGAAGGTTGACTCCCAACGTTCACGATCAGAACTAAGCTCCCAGGACTTGGAAAAAACAAAGCACGTCTTCAATGAAAAGCTGAAGGCTCTGGATATTGATCACTCATTTTAGCTTGATATGTATCTTCGTGGTCTGCTTACGTCACAATATGTCTTTTCATACCCTTCCATTGAAAACTGACACCAGGATATATTTCTATGTTGTAAGCTTCTAAGCACCAACTATCATTATCTCCAATTTTTTACATGTAGGAAGCTATGCAGTTTCTTTCATTGTTATTTATGTTTCTCACTTCTAGAAGTGACTAGTCACATGATCATCTTATCTCAAAACTACCTAACCAGGTGCAAATGATTCATTTTAAGATCATATCTCTGAGATATTATTTTCTCTATACATTCCTTCCACAAACCCCAAAATGGCTGGAATATCAGTTACTTCTGTCCATATGGTCACCTGAATAAACCTAATGTGCCAAAAACATATGTACTCCTTCCAAAGTTTAATATGTTTTGAAGGCCTATATTGGACATCTTTTTGGGTTTGAGCCATCTCCAATTTGAATTATCTGGTACAAAAGCTGGATGACAATGAATAAGTAAAATGTGTGTTTTCTAGCCTTACTTTGAGTCTTGGATTTTCACTGTCTATAAGTTCAATCTGAGCCCCACAATAAAAGAAACCAGTCCAATGTCTGGCAGTGAAAGCTTAGCTTCTTTGTATTGTGTGTTCATTGTGACATCTCACAATTATAAGGATTGTGATAGTGCATGTTTCTCTCTTGCTTGACCAGTCCCACACTGAGTCCTCCCCTGAGTTTTGTTGGTTGAGCTTGAAGTATGTGAGGGTAGTGGCTCTTTCTACAGAGGCTACTCTCACTAATAGTGTGATTATTAACTCAAATTATAGGTAATTAGTTAAATAAAGTTATTATTGTATTCCACAGAGATGATAATAATTAACTAAAAATAAAAGTAATGAGAAGGACTTGTAGTCTTCTGGGACAAATCCTGGCAGGCTACAGTTAGGTGATTCTTTATGAAGAGATTTAAATATGAAATGAAATGAAGTAGAGTTGAAGCTTGATCCGTGAGCTTCTTGATTCACTCTTATTAGAGTTAAGGAGTGATTGAAGTTCACTAACTTGGTGATCTCTCAGAGGTCACCAACCTATGGTTATTATCTCAGAGGTCACCAACCTAATATTGATAAAGGAATATGGGATCAGGATTGAAGGGTTACTTACTTTAATTCTGATCAGGAATCTACAAATGATGTT
>KZ123114.1:0-10683 GCA_002157025.1 Melampsora abietis-canadensis | reverse complement strand
TCTATGATGATAATAATAATCAATTTTTTTCATCCAAAACAAAAGAATACAATCTTCTATTCTCCTGTCTACTCTTTTGACTTTATTTTGTTTATGATATGACATTTGAGCTTTGAGACAAGATGATGTAAAGTGGAATGTTGAACCTTGGAGGCTGAGGAGATCAAGGGGACCCTAAATCAAATCAAACAAAGTTGGCAACTGTCAATGTGGAGGTGAAAAAAGGACTGGTGGTGGACATGCAGTAGTCAACAATGGAAGGGTTGGAAGTTGGTGGGCACATTGTCCGTCAATAGGTGTGCCTGGAATGTCACAGGGTGTCATGCGTCCAACATGGCTCCAACCACTACTGAGCCACCCATGTGAAAAGTCCTTAGTGTAAGTCATAAAGTCATAAACCTCAAAGATGTGGTTGTGATTTACATACACAGTTGAAAAGTTAAAACCCATAGCTCAGGGGATACAGGGGGCTTTTGCAGGATTCTCAGGTGTCCCAGATCCACTGGTCTACCAGAATAATGGATGTGTTGACATGGTGGAGATTGGATATGATGAGGGAGAGTGTAAACATATTACCTTAAGCCGCACAGAAGGCCCTGATCATATATACTCACCATCAAGATCCTGTGTTGCCTTAAGATGATACACTTTGGTCTCTTCTGGTTCAGTCATCGTCAGTGGTTGGAAGAGAAAGCTGAAGAAAGTACAATAAGCATAGTATGGAACCGGAAATAGGGCGTTTACTTTCAGCTACCTTCAGTAAACTCAATGGAGTCCCTCGCGACAAGGCGTGGTGCCGGTCCGAGCCGGCGAGACCCTTCAGGTGGATCCTTCAGCGGTTCAAATTCCAAGTCTGCCACCAGCTGCCACCGGTGAAGTCTGCAGGTGTCGGAACCACCGCCACTGCTCGAGATTCTAAGCCGCCGTTCAAGTAGATATTAGCTACAATTCCAAGACAATCGGACACCTGGAATTCGGAACCATTCTCTTGGAATTATGGGGACGTTTTTTGTGAAAGGGACATTGCATCACAGTGCCCGTGGAGAGTGCCCCGGATGTGGGGGGCTCCAACAAGTACAAAGGCTTGCCTTTGTACTCTTGAGGGCCCCAGATGTCTAGGGCGCTCTCCACAGGCACAGTGCATAGTAGTACATACTATGTGTATTTTGAGCAAAGCAAGCGTTGAGGGAAACGAGTGCAGGCATGTCAGCTTGTAAGTCAGTCGAGTGAAGGGAATACCTCACGGCTTTCCAATCCACTAATATTCATCGAGTGTCGATCAGACAAATAAGGCATGCAGTGATCTACGACCTACACCGATGGTCAGCCTCAGGTCCGGCAAGGTTTTGATAGGTTATGACTAGCGCAAGTCATTTGATTCTGGGAGCATTGCAATTCAACCGAGATGTATGTATACATCTTTATCAACAAATTTATCTTTGCAAAACCGTAAAATAGTTCTCTAACCCAATTAATGATTGTTCCAATAAACACGCACGAAGGTACGATGTCGACCTATGATCAGCCAACCTCACTTATCTATGTGATGTAATAGTATGCAATGTATCCTTAAAGCGGTTTCTATCATGAGCGTCGTCACGGCCACATGTTCGAGCGCTTATGATATGGCGACATAGCATATTAAAGGTCTGTTTGGGCACTTGTCTCGGGCCATAAGACTCAGGAATTGAGAGTCTTTTGAGACTGCAGGGTGAAGTCTCGGGAGATCACGATGTTATCAAATGTGCTTCATAGAACAACTTACCACAATTTTGCCAGCAAAACTACTACAAATTGCCGGCGAATCCAAGGCACAGCTAGTGAGATGGAAGCAACAAAGCGAGACCTTGCGAGGGTTGCGAGGAACTTGAACAATTCGCTCAAATGCGGATGCGAGGTCCAGAAGTATCGCTGGAGGTTTTCTGATTGTGATGATTTGTTGTCGGCCTGGCAAGCTGAGAGGATCCGACATGTCACATGGCGCTGGGCCTGATGTGTCACAAACCTAACCCTGATTTGATGAGAGTGGACTCGTTCACGGTACCGATCGTCCCGTACGGTTGCCCCAGCCNCCACCTGACGGCATCGCAAGCGCCCCATCTTGGCTACCCTCACCAGAAACTACTCCGACTCATCAAGACAACAGGATGGTAAGCTCACGATTCCACTCAGTCTGACGGACTTGATCGAAATATGCATTAAGCGTCCGACTTACGACTGCTTCGAATGTTGATCATAGTCGTCCAACAAAACCTTCCGAACCAAGCGTGCGCTCGCCAAGGCTCAACTTAGAAATCGGTCAGTCAACTTTGAATGATTTTTTTATCAATTTTAATTTTCAGCTGATCTCCTGTCCAACCCCTTCAGACCCATTCCTCAGTGGTTTCGATTGAAGAGTGATTCTAAGAGTACGTTCCACTCTTTGTTTTTCGACCTCATGCGCTTAGCTCGTGTTGCCCTGAATTCGGACGAGAGCATTAACGTGACGTGTTTCGTTCAAATCATCAGTCACTTATAACGCCAAGCGTCGTCACTGGCGCCGAACAAAACTCAACCTCTAGGCCTGCCACCCCTCGCGTTGGATCGATTTACTTCCTTAATCCGGCTCAGTCCTTCGCTCGCCTGGCTACTACTCCCTTCAGGCCATAACCGATATGCTATGTTTTGCGGATATTGATTCAAGGGATCGACGCTGTATTCTTTCTCAATGATGTCGTAATAACGAAGTTTCAATATGCTCAAACCTATCAGCGACTCCCCCATGCACCTCGAAGTCCTATGGAATCCCATTAGCCGAGGGTAGCGCCTAAAGTGTCCTTGTGCCTGGTCTATTGCATTCAAGTAAACATGATTTATTGTCAGATATCCCGTGTCTCAAGTCCAATTACTTTGCCCTTGATTCGCCGTTGCCGATTTTTCCACCCTTGACCTGGCGCCTGAGGTCACTAAACATTTTGCGTGTTGCAGAATTGCTACGCCTGCTACGTGCCCATTTTAGTCCCCGCCTGAATAGCATCTGAATGGTAGAGGTGCAATGCATCTGCTTATGTGGTGTCACTTGAGCAGCCTGAAGTGCATGTCACATCTGCCTTGAGCAGCTTCTTAGTCCACGTAGCCTGTTTGTTGAAAGCTTGAGCATTGTGTTCACTTTATAGCGATGGATTGACACCTCCCTGTGAAGGAGCGCAATACGAAGAAGCACTGAAAAACACGCCAAAAGCAAAAGCGAAACAAATCAAGAGCAAACTGACTTGGGCCCGGGGGAGGGCATATTAAACTTAGTCAAGCTCCTCGTTCCTCGCCAGGAGTGAGGGCCTGGGTTAAGCATATGATTCTTGATTGTAAACGTCAACACTTTTCCCCAGTCTTGAGGTGGCTCGTACAACCAACTTTTCCTCGTATGAGGAAGTCCGTATGAGTTGATCAAGAATTTCCATATTTCTCACCTAGCTGCGCCTCTGAATGATTTAATCAGCCATTCTTCAGTATTGCATGCAGTCACCAGTCTATCTGGTTTATCTACAAGGCGGGTGTTCCTCTGCTTTACAATCATACATCAATATTTCTTTGGCTCCGAGTCCTCCCGTGCTTGTGACCTGAACTGGCACTCAGGTGACATGTGTTTAAAATATCACAATCCAAGTTTTAACAAGAGGGCGTTCAATAGACCGGCTTCGAATTGATCGTGCCGGAATGCACTTATTTATTGGGCTTGTGAGATGTGAACAATGAGACCTTTACGCAAGACGGCTGGAAGCCTGACACCGACCCATGATATCTGCGGTTTTGAAAGGCGAGATAAGGTATGAGTCAGGAGGGTGGCTTTGTAGAACGCTGTTGTCACAGCAGAGTGACACTCTAAACAAGAACAACAGAGCACAAAGAGATGAGAAGGAGTAAGAAACTACCAAAATCACTGCGCCATCAACGTCAATTGAAGATTTGAGAGTGAGGTCCAACGCTCTGGGCAAACACCAAGCACGAATATAGCTGAAAGGACAACAGATAACAAGCAAATATAGATAAGCAAGTATTTTGGGAGAAAAAAGGCAATTGCGGAAACGTGTGCGCTCGGCCCCCGCTCTTAGGGTGGGAGGTGGCATCGTGAATACCAAGCCGCAGAAAGCTTCTTGGCTTGGGACTGCCTCTTGATGATGACACACATGACTTTTTCGGAGGCTTGAGGAAAAAGAGGGTATGAAGCTTTGCGTGTCTACATCAAGGGAGCCATGACACCGCCAGACTGATCTAGTCTCCTACCGACACTGTTGTCGTACGGTTTCGCGAAATGCTCGTTTCATATCTTTTCAGCTAAGACGACTCCAGCTGTCTTATTTCCATTCTCCTGCGTTAATAAGTCTGTCAACTTATTGCAAGCTATCTTTGAGGAACTTTATAAGTTCCATGACCACAGAGCCTTTATCTCGACTCGGCAATAGTATTTACCAGACTGCGGGAATTGGAGATTTTTCGCGGGACCCAAAGTCGGCTGTCTCGAATGATGGAGTCTCATTCCTGCTGCAATTCGCCCTACAAACTGATGTTCTTCGCATATCACAGCGAACTTCAACACATATGTACTTTGAAGTTGACCCTTCAACCAAAGACACTGAATTTAGCGCCATTGGCCTGAAAGACAAACTCAGGACGCAACGACAACAGAGTTGATCCTAATCGCTCAAGGACTCTTCGAGGTCCTCCACATCTCCTTGGTTAATGCAGGCTAGATTTTAAACATGGTGAAAAAGTTCTCCATGTAAAACATATTCAAGCTTATGTGGAGCTCGCTTCATTGGACATGATGAGAGCACGTGTGCTTATCTCGGATTAGCACATCTATGATATGTACCTGACTGATCGACAGTCGATGGGTGAGATTTCCTTCCGTACATATGGCCATTTTTCTTTGCGAGCGGATAGACTTCGAACCATACCGGATTCAATCACAAGGCCTGATTTGCAAATCAACACACCTCGATCGTATTCACACTGAGGCGACGCCGATGCCGGAAACAGCGGGTGACCTTGAATCCGGTCACAAGGGACCGCTAAGGAAGCTCGATTGGTAAAGTTCTTTCGAATCGCACGGCTGACGTCATCACGGAGGCGAATGTTCAAGATTCACGCATACAAAACCATTGAACATGATCATCGGTCTAGCATTCAGCATACCTGCGCTCTTGTCGATCTCTGCAGCTTTTCAACATAAAGTGAACAGTCCCTTTGACTTTCTTTTCTATCTCTAAAAAAGATCGACATAAATCAGTCCCTTGATAAGTAAAACAGTTCTTATAATCTTCTTTGTGGAGCTTGACTTCAGTTATCAATCTGAGCCTCTTATCATCAATTTTTCCTCTCCTAGAGCTTTTGTCTTGAGCTTCAGTGTACATACTGCTATACTGCTTTCTACGGATAAATTTGTCGAAGAATCAGAACTACCTCTTGTGTTCATAAGCTAGCTTGAATACCCATGGCTGATAAGGTAACCTCCATCGTATCTCTTTCAATCGCACTGGCTGATTTTGGGATGTTCTCTTTAGGACCATCAACAGATTCTTCGGCCCAAGAGACCCAGCAAGGTGCGGTAATAGTTTTATATGGAATTACCTGTGACTAACTTTTGCTTTATCCCTCAGATGTACGGATATCCTACGTCAATAAAAGTCGAAGGTACCCACTTCTCAATGGTTCAACAGACCTCTAGAGGATCGACGGAAAAAAGGAGTCACAAGGAATTGCCTGTGAGCAGGACAGCGCTTGAGCTGATAGAAGCTCAACAACGACTGTCGAAGCTCTCATTAGATACCGTAAGCGCCAGATGTTCTTTGTCAATGATCCATAGTTTCACCACAAGTTCTGACAGTTCGAATTTATATTCTAGTCCAAAAATAAAGTAGCGGAACAGAACCAAGTGCATAATGAATGGTGGAAGTCGAGTCAGAAGGGTATCAATGATGATGAATTATCACTTTGTTCATCTTCTGCCACTACTTTCAATTCACCATTATTTGAATCTATTGCACGTCGGGAGGCGGAGTTACATCAATCTATCCTCAAGGATTGGAGAACACGATTCCCTTCAAAGGTAAGCCATACTGATTGGTTATCATCATGATTCGCTTTTTTGAAAGCTTTTTCTGCGCTTTTAATTTTTTAGAAAGATTCAACGGAATGATAGGGGATTTAGTGATATACTTTTATCATACACAAAAAAATACACTGTAAAATCATACATGTAGAAATATTATCCACATATCAGATATTTGTGGGCAATGTAGATAAATATTCTTGCGGAGATGCTGGTAGGCCAAATTGTCAAGCCATTAGTTGTAGTCTGATATTGAAAGTTTGTAATTGATATTGTACCTGGTTGATCAAAACAAATATAATGCTAATGATCACAATAAATGGATATATCACCCAGGTTCCTAATTTGAACCACCTGAGAGCTTTATTCCTGTTCCCCATCTAATTGACGAGGAAATATCAATCCAGAATACATAGTTCTCTGCTGTTTGTAAGTTTTAGACTGCAGCAATTCCTGAAACCTTCATCTCCTGCTCAAGCAGATGATGCCATCAATAAGTGCCATCATGGTTGACAACTAATGCCCCATAAACTCGTAGGGATGATTTTACTGACTTCTCAGATTCCAGAAGTTGGACCCGGCCCTTGGTATATTGTAAGGAATATTCCTTCAATGTGGTGTCATTGTTTAGTTGCAAATTAGTTGACTTGTGCAAAATCTTTCATATCTCCCAGAGGGGAGGGAAGATTGGAAGGTACAGAAATCATGATGGTTTAGGATAGCTGCTTTGTTTTTTTCTATCCCTATCTTCCAATTGCATATCTTTCCTCCATACAGGAAAGCAGTGACTCAAGAATAATCTCTATTTAAGCTCATGTAACAATAAAATGAAGTCTACACCAGAGCACACAAGAAACAGGTTGATAGAAAAAGTGGCTGCATTGACCATACAGTATGTGTATTGGGTCACAGCAGGTTCCCAACATCACTTCTGAATCCACATTGCAGACAGATTTTTTGCTTGCAAGCTAAATCATGCCGTGCAAAATTCCAGCATAGTTCTGCCTTGGGCTTCAATCTTGATTCTTGAGGCTTGACCCTTCACATATAACCGTGAGAACTTTGTGTAGAGCCATTTTTTCAAATTATATCCAGATGAAAGACAAAGAATATGTCTACTTTTCTTGGTTTGAATCAACATCAGTTCAATGATGAGGAGACTGTCTTGCCAGTTATTACCCGTCAAACTCTGTAACAAGATTAAGCCGTACACTGTTTCTGATGTTTTTCAATTGAGCCCAGTTACATGAGCATTTATCAGCAGTTTAAGGAAGTAAATATAGGTAAAAAAAGTGTAAGGCTCCGTTGGATAGAACCTTCACTGTGATCACAAGGCAGCTCAAAGCTCAAGACTACTTATAATACACCAATACCTATTTCAAATAACCTAGCTCCGAGTGGAGAGTCCGCCTATCAGCACCCTAACTAATCACACCATAACAACATAATAAAGAGAAAAGGAAATAGGAATGAGAATATGCTCACCTGGATTCTAGTGGAGAGTTCTCCTGAGGAAAGGAGTCTCTGGAGCTAGGGTGCAAAGTACATGACAATAACTACTGACAACTGTTTAAACCCATACCACTATGGCCTGTGCACTACCTGTAAGGGTACACCCTTACACTGTTTCTATGTGGCAGGAAGCTTGCAATGTCCATATTTGATTGAAATTCCATGGGTTGTTATGATGTGACAGTTGGACAATGGTGACCTTTGAAATTGCAAACTAATTACCCGGCTGACTGACCCATTTGGCAGCACTTTGAGAACAACGGAAATGTATGTATAATTGGCTTAGAGATGAGACTCTATCACAAATAGATGCTGACCAAAAGGCACAATTGATGTTTGCACTTCTTGTTTATATGGGTAGACACGTGATGTGTTGCACCAGTTTTTCTGGAAATCCCCGGACACAACTTGGCCTTGTTCTGTATGAGATCTGGCATCACATTGCCAATGTTATCCTGCTGAGCCAAATGGGCGGGAGGTGGTGGACCATTTGTGTTCACTGCATGAATGTCTTCAATCAGTTTACTGACTTTGAGAGTCTGGATGTAATTCTTTCTGTCATTGTGATTAGAAATTGGTTTATTACACTAAGAATTTTTTGATTTCAATCTGATCAGAAGTTGTTCCAGGTGAGAGCAGGCAAAAGTCTGACCTTCAAAGAAAGATTTTCATGGTTCAGGTGATTGGGTTGCTGATATGCCAATTGAGCTGTAGAAGTGATAGGGAAAACTAGACATGATACCCCAGATAAACTCCCTATTTTTGGAAGAGGAAGTGGTCTGTAGGCTTTGTGTCCAACAGCAGGCCTGTTGTTGGCCTCAAAGCCCTGCTTCAGCAGATCATCCACACGGGGCTTGGACACAAAACTGCAAGAACTCCGCACCACAGCTCCGTAAATGGGTGCAGGTAGTACCGTTGGGATCCACCAGACATTGTACATTTATCTATGTGGATGGCCAAGGTTTTTGGAGATTTTTTTCCAAGAAAGTAGACATTATGAGACTTCAAAGGTGAATTTCCAAACTGCATGAATAATCAAGTTTTTTTTGAGGAATTCAGAAACTTGGAACCACCACTCCGTACATAGGTATAGATAGTACCGTTGGGATCTGCCAGAAATAGTGCATCTTTCTATGTGGATAAACAAGGTTTTTGTAGATTTTGTTCAAGATAGTAGAGATTATGAGACTTTGAAGGTGACTTTCCAAACTGTGCATCAGACCCTTGATGTCAGAGCTGGCCTGCGTCATTCCCTGCATATAATGCATCCATGTCACTTGTACTGAATCTTATGCCCATCTGAAGTCACATTGAAGTTTTATTGAAGATACAGTGAAGTTTGCTTGAAATCGTTCTGAAGTTTTTGTGATGTCCTCATTAAGTTGGTGGTAGTCTCTGGCCTGCCAGAGCCTATTATATGTGGGCTGTGTATGCTTCCCGCACAGCTGCGGCCGCGCCCTTGCAGAGGGGCTTACAAAAAACTTAACAAAGTCTACTTGCTCCTTGCAAGGCACCAAGAGAGGGACTTACTGCTCAAAAGAAACATGTGGCCTGAGAAGTAGCCTGGATAGTAGCCTGTATTCAATGAGAAATCTCTACATCTGTTGACTTTTTCTCCGTCTCAATGAATGCTCCTTGAGCCAAAAGGAAAAGATAATGGCAACATATCTTACAATTGCAACCTCCTCTCTAGTTCTTCTGGGACATCTCCTGTTGGGTGAGTGACAATTTGATGTTTTCCTGGTTTTTGAGAAATACAGGCTCTAAGCGGCCTCATTGCACAGAAAAAGTGAAAAGGACACATATTTTATTACTCAATAGGGGGAGTTCCAGACAAGTTTCTGAGGAGCTTGAAATTGTAGTGTCTGTAATGTCCCTTTGCCATCCTGCTTTCATTTTGCATCAATCACCATTTATTATAAAAAACAAAATGGTAAACTTGTTGTAGAAATTTTGAGCCACATTGGTGACTTAATCCTGTTCTGATTCTTTTAGCCATGTTGATTTGGTAAAGATGAACAGTATGTGAGAAAGGCAACAGAGAAAAATGGTATACATCCGGAGGAGATACTATGATGCTTGGCAAAAGAAGTGATGAATATCAGATTTATGGTGATCGTGGATTGAGTAAGTGGCTTGGAGAAGAATCATGCTATTCCTGCTCAGACAACCACTCCTTTTATAGTGTGGAAGTTCTTGTACCATTGTGGAACATTATAGGGGGTGGGGTAGCGCAGCCCCAAAAGTGCTGAAAGAGTGTGCTATTGTGATTGGTTGAAAAGCTGAATGATCAAGGAATGCACTTTGGTTGGGGACAAAAGCATAAGAATCACAAAAAACATTGAATCACCAAAGGTGTGGAACATGGGGATATTGTGATTGGTAGGCTACAAAGAACCTACACTTGAAAAGCCAAGCATATACAGAATATACATATTCCATGAAACAAGATACAAAAGCAAGTGACACTGCGTAGCACACTTTGATACCCCAAGAGATGGTAAAAAGCACCTTCAGTACAAGATAGTATGTTCAATAGGCACCTTGGATGATGAGAGCAAAAGCATCCCCAGTGCAAGAAATCAGGCATTACCATGCACCAAGAGTGATAGAAAGGTGTTTACAAAAACAAACAATATGAATATTTAGGAGGAAATCAAATCAATCAATGATGCATGGCAAACTATAAAGAGTATAGACTGGAGATACAACTAAGATGTGGACCCAGAAGAACTCAGCATCCAAAGTACTCATTTGGTAAGTTGTCTAACATACCCATATACTGAAATGGAGGAAGGAAAATAGGTGACATGCAAGTACTTCTGAACATTTTGTTATTTAGATTTTCTTGGTCACATCCAAAGCCCCATCATCTAACTTAACTAATTCCCTTGTGCTGAGGTTTAACATAGCAAGCAATTCCCAAGGCACAAGGGACTTACTTGGAAGGTCTGGATGTTGGCACAGAAGGTAATGAGATTTAGTATGGGAAATCTAAGATTTCCATCCCATCCAATCCCCAATTACAGATTTTTTCAAAAAGTGGGCAGCTCAAAGTGCCTGCTTGTTAGCAAGAGATCCGT
>KZ123112.1:1024-16563 GCA_002157025.1 Melampsora abietis-canadensis | reverse complement strand
GTATAGTGGTCAGTACTCCCGCTTGTCACGCGGGCAACCGGGGTTCGAGTCCCCGACAGAGAGGTCATCTTTTGCTCCTGACGTCATCTTGAAACAAAGAACACAAGAAAACTCCGAAGTTCACATGGATCTTTCCGGGCTGGTATATGTGTGTATAGATATACTTATGATGTAATGATTGGTATGATGGATATCTCAAAGGTTCTGATCAACGGACACATGGGTGGAGGAGGTGCAAATAGGCAGGTAGGGAGCTGAGTTGGACCTTGTTACAAGGCGCATCGCAACGAAAAGGAATTCACCCTGATAGCAGTACGATTCGTAAAGCTACAGACATGGATGTCTAAGAGAGAGACTTTAAAATAACAATTAATAATTCCAATATGCATCATGATATCAACAATCTCACACCTTGTTTTCAACATCATTTATTCACTTTTCTTGTCCGGTGGGGTATATATAACTACAATTATTCTCATACCAATCGATTAATGTCGAGCCGGATTGGTTCAACGGTATCAGTTCCGGACGCCTTGTAAAGTCTTTCCATCACGGTAGATCCAAGCCCATTCAAAGGAACTTGCTCAACAAAAATAACATCGACCGAACATTCGTCAAGAGAACGCATTGAGGAAAAGAGTCTCTGAGCACTGATTTCAGGCTGATTGATGGGTCCTAGATCATAATAAATCAGTTCAACTTCATCATGGTCGAACTCCTCTTCATATGACTTGAACGCTTTCGAAAGCTCCCCATTCTCAGTCAGCATGAGACCTACTGAGACAGGTCTACGCAAGACGGTTTGGAATCGGAGTTTGGTTATGAATTTCCGAATGAATTCAATCGGAGTAGGAACGAGTTCCGATGTGTTTGGAACTTGATGTCGAACAAGATTGATGAGGATCACTTTAGCGTTTGGTGAGTAGTGTTTGTATTTCATTCCAGGCGTCGTTGGCTGGATTCCAGGGGCGAGACTCTTTCCATTGCTATTAGGAACTTCGATCATCGGAACCTCGGTCAGTTTACCTGCGGTTTTGGCGTCCAGTAAACATTGAGTGATGTCTTCAACACTCAAACCGCCTAGCCTCAGGACGCGTATCCGACCGTCTGGGTGCAGCCCGTCAATCACCGTACTTTCGACACCGACATGACATGGCCCACCATCGAGCACCAACTTGATGCTTGATTTGAGATCGTTCTTAACGTGTTCTGCTGCAGTCGGACTCGGTCTACCGCTCAAGTTGGCCGAGGGAGCAGCAATCGGGACTCCGCTTAGAGAGATCAAAGCCCGGGCGATCGGATGAGAGGGGATACGAACAGCGACTGTCTTTAAACCACAAGTGACTTGATCAGGTATTTCTGAAATTGGCTGTTCGGATGATACAGTAGGAACCAAGATAGTCAAAGGACCCGACCAAAATTGACCAATTAAGATTTGATATGAGATAGGTAAAACCCAATCTGATGGTAAAAGACTTTGAAGCATATGAAAAGATGAGACATGAACGATTAATGGATTATCAGTTGGTCTTCCTTTAGTTTGATAAATCTTAGATACAGCTAAAGCAGAAGTTGCGCAAGCACCCAGTCCATAAACTGTTTCGGTTGGAAAAGCCACAAGTTCATCGTTTCGAATTAAAATAGAGGCCGATTGAAGTGCAGAAGCTGTTTTGGGACAAGAAATTTGAGGTAGACCTGAATCATCTTTTCGGGAAGATTTTGGTTGCAAGACCAAGAAAAAAACGTCAATTCTGTTCAAGTGTGTAGGCTCAATGATACGGAAACCGCTGACCGTTGGTAAAGGTGATTGAATTAGGATCGCAATGGAGGACGGTGGTCGAGATGGTCTCTGATGAGAGATCCATGGGAGGATGTTGGTCCGAGGTCTTTGAAGAACTAGAAAAAAAGCATCAGGGTCAATATAGGTATCCTGAAGATTGGTAAAAAGTCAAAGCTAGCTCACAAATATTTCCACCGATGTCTATCGGAATGAAGACCAAGTTGAGATTTTTTAATTTTTTGAATTAGATTGCACCTGGAAGGAGGGCGAGGCGACGCCAACCCGGTGCTAGGCTATGGCGCAGACAGTGCCTGCCGGACACGCACCATGGTGCAGGGCTTAGGCGGCCCCAGGCCCAGGGACCAGCTTAACTTCTGAACTCCTGCATTGTATTTGTGCACACCTGGAAATCAATTATCAATATGTACTTGGCACTTGTTAAGCAAGACAAAGATGACATACACCAAGCTGTGTGCCCCTATTCTTGATGAGCTGAATTGGATACAATGTATTTTGAAAGGTCTCGTAATTCTNGATACAATGTATTTTGAAAGGTATCGTAATTCTATCCACAGCCATTTAGATGACAGTAAGAGTAGCGAGACCAACACTAGCCATTGTAATTCAACAATTCCACCAAACTGTAATACTAACATTCATAATCATAGCAAAGAAGGAATATGATGCTTGTGTAGATCACCATTTACTCGGTCAATTTCATCATTATGCTTTTCAAATTTCTAATCCTATGAAAAGTTCTTGACAAACGAGTTTGTCAACCTTGGCACTGACCAATCTCTATACAAGACACTTATCTCAAAGACCCTCATGCAAGATTTACAGACAGACTTGCTCTCAAGAGAACTATACCATGGAACAATTGAGCTATGAGAGAGATGTGCCCATCTAGCCAAGTCCTGGGTCCTAGAAAGTTCGCTGACCTACGCCCAAAACAAAAAATACCTGCGGAAAGAATTCCATAAAAGTAAGTACAAGCCGGAAGATGATGTATGTCACTTCATTTACATACAAGAACGAATAGAGCTACCAATCACAAGACACTTTGATATTGAAAGATAATACAATAGTCATCGTGATACACGATGTCTTATAAAGCGTGCAAATATTGCGCGAAGGAAAGCGTCGATGGTTGGACATGATGGAAAACTACAAGTATGACTTGTCACACACCAACCTTGTATTGTAAATCGATACCAAATTTGAGGCCTCGTGTGAGTTGATTTGATGAAGTTCTGTTCGATTATCAGCATCAGAACGAAGATCACAGGCTAGCCCTAAAGTCTTTAAGATATGAAGAAAACTTCATCATGAGAAAGACATCAAGTTTTTAGCTTTCTTATTCTTAGATTTCAGGGCTGCCTTCTTTTCCTTCTTCTGAAGTTCCCGACTCTTAGCCTTTTCTCGCTCTTCTTGTACCGTTAAAACCATTGAAGGTTTATCTCCTTTGGTTCGCTTCACTAGATCTGACCAACCTTCAGGTAGGGTAGCATCATCACGACCAATTCGTAAGTTGGCTCGTTCCGTTTTTCGTTTGTTAGATGATGATGGGCCTGCTGTATGATTAGAAGAGAATGTTAAAGATGCTTGGATGCTGGAGCGTGATGATGCAGGTAGTGAAGATGGCTGATCAGGGTTATCGCGGACTATAGTTCAATGCGGATAGAAGATAACGGTTTGTGATCCGAAGCAGCTTGATGTGTAGCCTAAGAAAAGGCGTACGGCGAATCCTTTCAGCTTCAACTTCTTCGTGCGTCAAATCTCTTCCTTCTTTCAGGACTACGACCAATGGAGCTTCTTCATCTTGTTCAGCTTCTTCATCCGAAAGACGACCCAGAGAAGTACGATCATCCGCTTGAACAATCTGTGGACCATCTTCGTCTTCATCTTCATCATCTGAAGCTCCGGGTCGAATGGGGATCGCAGGTCGATTAGGATCTAGGATTTCAGTTCTTTCCCCATTTTCATTGGTTCTTCTCCCGTGATTGGTATTGTGATCTTCAGCTGTTGATCCCCTTAAGGCAGAGTTAATGTTTGATAGAAACTTGGGTTTGTGATCTGTGAAAGTTAGATCTACTCGAGTAAAGTGATGACCAATGATCGATTTATTAGTATGGGTCTTTCATTCGGTTATTCAAAATATGTTGATGATCACACACTCCTGAATTGATGAGGTTTAGTTTCCTTTGATCGTGGTGCCATAGTGCCAGTAATGAGATGATGTTGAGTTAGTTCTGAAGAAGTTGATCAGCTTGAGGTGGTGGACCGAGGAATAGTTGTGATCCGATGAACTGAGAAGTCCGACCCGTGTGGTATCGCTATCAAATCGGATTTCATTCAATCAAATCTCGAATTCACTCTCACTCTCACTCACTCTGAGTCTCACTCTCACATTCTTCATCAAATCAATATTATTATCAGACTTCAACACACAACAAAGATGGTGATGCTACCAGCACCTACGAGCCTTACTTGTTCAGGAAACGATAGCTACAAAGAGTTATGGCGAAGCCTCAAAACTCACTTTGACCGGATCCCATCTGACGCTGATGGAGATAATTTACTCGATGTTCATCCATCTGACTTCGATCCTGACGTGGTCTTAAAGCTTTTAGTATCCATTAAAAACTCATTAGTGGGTAGTAGGATACGAAAAGTCATCACCATGAATCACCCAGAGATCATCTCGGTCATACCAGTGTAAGCGATGGCTTAATTCAATCCGACTCAAAACAAATTCAATTGACAGTCTAAAGATCATTGCCACGCATATGATGCAGCTTAGCTTGTATTCTTGAACTCACAGGCCAACAGCTTACCATCATGAAGCTTAAAATTGAGGCAGCAGCTGTGGTTGGACTGCTGTGTTTACGTATGTCACTCATGATCTAGGATCGCAGTGACTCATTAACTGACTCTTCCATCTATTTGGTCTGGCTACAACATCCTCAATGTGATTCACTGTGCTTCATATACAGCCGAAGATCAGACTGTCTTGGGTTTGTTACGAACTCGCCTACCTGGTGCTATCATCCAAGCCTTGACAAGTCTCTTGAGCAAATCCTCGATCGAAACCATGATCTTCCATTCTACCCCAACTACTCAAACCGATCACCATTTTCTTAAAACACTTCTTCGCACATTATCTTCTCTCTATGGCGTTATTCAAGATGTTTCGAGCTCAAGGAAATGGGGTTACATGACCAAATCACCCGAGCGCGTACATCAACCACAACCTGGGCCAATCGTTCATTCGCTTTCGCAATCTGTCTCAGCATCTTCTCCGCTTTGTGAACCAGATCGATACAACCTGAAGGGAAAAGCTCGAGCTGTCGAGCATACAACCGATGAAATGTTTACAGATCCTTTAACATCTCAACACCTAGATAACGGAGAGACGGATGAGTTAACGCGTACTTTTTGGCTTACATATAAACGGAATGAGATGAAAGAAAGCTGCGAACATGCAAAAGTTCAATTATTAAAATTCTTGGCTCAAGATGACCTTATCATCTGTCTTCTTTTGGCTATCAGTCCACCCAATACACCTGGTTCTATTGCTCGCATCTCCTTATGCGCCACAGCTGATCTCGTGGTTCCATGCCTTCAATTGATTTGGCTTCTTTGCAAAGATACAAGACGACAAGTTTGGTTTGTCCGACAATTGATGAAAGCACAAGATCCAATCAAGAATGAAGAGAGTCGATTACAGGCTTTGGTTGGATGTTTGAAAGCCTGGCTGGCTTCTAATCATGATGGCGCTGTAGAGTCGTCAATCAGAGTCATCGGTGCACTCCTTTCAATCAATGACCCTCCGCATTGGCCTGAAGATCACGATTTATCAGAATATCTTGATTCGATGATTTGGGGCAAGTCCGATACCGATGACGTCGATGACCTCAATTTCTGGGGGATCGGATGGATTCTATTGACATGTCGGGCCAAAGATGGTAGTCCCACTCTTCGAGCTGCATTGGCCACTAGGTATGTTACAATGATTGGTTCGGAAGTAGAAAGCCCAACATATCGAGGCTGAAAGCACTGCTAACGACGGGGTTTCTTGGCGAAATTGACGCGAGTAGCTCTGTTTGTCTAGTCAAGAATTTCCCGGATATTCGACTTCGGATTTTGAAACTTCAAATCCATAACGCGATCACTTTGATAGATAACCCTTCACACTCTGTCACAGTCCGAGCTGAAGCAGCTTATGCTCTTGGTCAGTATGCGTTGTTTCAGGCCACAAACAAATACAAATCTGGTATTGATCCATTCTGTCGGTTATTCATGTAGCTCACGCTGTTACTGTGTCAGAGGCACTTCAGATACAAGCTACAGAAGCTGGTGTGATCCCAGTGTTGAAAAAGCTACTGGATAAGGCATCTGAACCACCAGTGCCGTATCCCACACCGGCGATTTCTGCTCAAAATGCCATGCTACGCGAGGTTTGTTAAATTTGACAGTTTCAGTTTTTCTACCTGATCGTTCTATCAACTCGTCACCTCTTCGATGTCTAACTTCCATCTCTTGAGGTGCGTTTGCAGAGTGCATACTTAGCTCTGGCCTCATTGATGTCCACATTGGACCAACCTCGACAAGAAGTGATCGATTTGAATTTGTTGCCTTCGATTGTCAAGTCACTTGGAGATGATTCTGTATTAGTCAGAGCCTCTGCTTGTCAATGTTGCCGTGCATTGTCACGAGCGATTAGTGTTTTGAGAACAAAACTTGCAGATGAAGGCGCTGGACCTCGGTTATTTGACTTGGCGTTTGGAGAAGAAGGTAGTGATGAAGATGAGGAGTCTAATGATGATGACGAAGATGAGGATGCAGTGGAGATTCAATTGAAAACAGTGGCTATGGGAGCTTTATGTAACCTTGTGTTAGATTTCTCTCCTATGAAACAGGTGAATTTTTTTTTCAATTTGACCATATATTGATTTTAAACCTTACTGACTCGTTTTGATTCTTCTTTTTAGGAGGTTCTGAATCGAAATGGAATTGAAAAATTTGTGAAATCACTCAAATCAACTAAACATCAGTCATTGAGAGTTTCAGCGTTGTGGGGATTGAAGAACATGACGTTTTCGTCATCTACAGATTTGAAGTTGAAAGTGATTGGAAGTCTTGGTTGGGATGTAATCCATAAGTCAGTGCTCATAGATTCCCAGATATTCATCCCATCCTACTTATTTGCTCGTACTGTTTTTTATGCATCTTCACCAATTATGCTTGAGTTGATAGGTTACTCGAAGATAAGAATCCATCTATACAAGAAAACATGATCTCACTTCTAAGAAACGTAGTTTGTGGTGATCTAGCTGATATTGAGATTATCTTTCGACATTTGAATTCAAATGGAGATCGATTGATGAGTTTACTTGAAGATCGATTAAGTACTTCTTCTACTAATCTCAGTCATCCGATCAGTAGTAGTAGTATGAGTGAAAGTATTATCTTACAAACCGTTTATACTATCTCGAATATCGCTACGGGCTCTGAAGTTCATAAAATGTTTATTCTTGGTCGACATCGAACTATGACTAGGATTTATGAATTGATGGTGAGTGTGAATTTGGTGATAATTTGATTTGGTTTTGTTGGTTGAATTGGTCATTTGTTTGGTATCTAGTCACATAAGAATTCGGATATTAAGATTGGAGCGATTTGGTGTATTAATAATTTATCACATTGGGATGAAGGTACAGATTCGGAACGTAAGTGATTGATTTCAAATCGATTCATTAGATTTTTTTCCTGGAAAACTTATTAAACTTTTTTCTTTTCTTTTCTTCTTTTTCTTTTGTCTTCTTGTTTGGGAATCTAAAAGATGTTAAAACAGTTATGATCAGATTCGATTCACTTGGTATAATTCATAAATTAAATGAATTAAGTAAAGAAGAGAAATTAGACGTTAGTGGTCAAGCTAAATGTGCATTAACTCAAATTCGTAAAAGACGTATATCTTAAAAATTTATAGTTTCTTATTTTGGTCTGGTCAATACCTTATTCGATGCAACTTTTTTTTGGTTCTCTTATCTTGAACGTCATATGTAATTTGCTTTTTTATTGAGAACTTTTCTGAATTTGTTAGCAACATTTTTGAGTGTTTTTTGGGGGAATGATTTATTTTGAATCAAGTTGGTTTGTTCAAGTTTGATTTTATTGTGTTGTTTTCGAATGCTTCATGATTTTCTGAGGTAGATTGATGTAACGTCTAATATTTAGCAGACTGAAAATGAACTTATCATTATATCTTGAAAAAAGAACAAAACTAGCAGTATTGAACAGAGTGCAATCCAACAAAAATTGAGCATCAGGGTTTTTGGCTCGCGTCTCTTGCCCTTTTGTTATCCTGGGTTCACTTCGTCTAGCTCTCTTCCTCATTTTGCGAGGAGGGGCAGAAAGTGACGTCCGAAAAAACACAAAAAGATCTCTCTGTCGGGGACTCGAACCCCGGTTGCCCGCGTGACAAGCGGGAGTACTGACCACTATACTAACAAAGACCTGAAGACTGTGGGATTCGAACCCACGCCCGAAGACCGCCGGATTACCCGAAGGATCCTTAAGACGGCGCCTTAGACCACTCGGCCAAATCTCCATGCCGTCGAGCGGGGATGTCGGTATATGCTTCAACCTATCTATTGAGCTTGTACCTATAGACCATGATTCTTTGAAATACATTCTTTCACTCGACTCTTATGGACATATTTGTAGAAGGATGTGAGTTTCACAACCTTCCTGCTATCTCCTATGTTTCTTTATTTGATTACATGTGGTAATTCCAATATCTCTGCATTGTTAAGTGTAGGCATGTTCATGACATGTGTGCGGGGTGGGGGTTCCTAAAACCATATACTTTGTAATACAATTGTTGATTTATCCTAAGTGTTATTGCTTACAAAGTCAAGGGGTAGGAATTCCAACACCTACACAAAACTAAAACAGGACCAGGGAAGGGCAAAATTTTGGGGTTAGTTGTACACCCATACCAGGTTATAAACAATCTGAGCCTACACTAACCCCAAATTTGTTATTAAACTGGTCCCTCAATCACGACATCTTTTGTTGTTGAGAATTTCTAGCAAGGAGATTGTCTTGTTTAGGTCTTTTGCCAAGTATTCTCAAAGGTATAATTGATAGCATGCACTGTTCCAATGGCCCAAGCTTTTGATGTCATTGTGTGGGACTTCCAAGGCAGCTTGTAGAGAGGCGCAGAATGACCTGAGAGAGTATGTCAAACATGTGTTTTCCAAATTTGGCAACAACCATGAATGACATCTGAGCAAGTGAGATTCCTATGTGTCCCATTTGTGTTCTTATAGCCAAAAAGAGACGCTGAAGGGTCTGATGTAGTTGACAACCTCTGATTCACTGCAGCCACAGGGCCTAAGATGTTAGGTTGTGCATTCAAGAGGATTGGTTGTGCAATGCCTGTTTTTGCTGTTTTCGCTCCTCTCACTATGAGGACTAGGTGGGCTGAGTTGTTTATGGGAATGATGATGTCACTACATAGCACCAAGTTTAACCAAGCAGGATTTCCTTCTGCATTTTTGTAAGTAAGTTCCGCTAACCTTGCCAAGCCCCAGGAGGTGCAAATTGCGCAGTCCAGTATAGTTTTGTCTTTAGGAGACCTTCCCTCTAATCCGTGGTAGAGAGCCAATGGGGGTTGTAACATTGTTGCTGGTTTTAGTGTCTCTGTGGGTTTTAAAGCGTCTGTGTGGGCCAAAGCGCATAGATAAACCACCACTTGATTAGACTTTGTATGTGGGTAAGGTTTGTTGTGAAAAGTGTGCCAGGCTTGTAGGCCAAATAAGTATTTTGCCAATGTAGATGAGGATACATCATGTTCAGTTGGACTCCCTTCCACTCTTCCAGCCCATACACAGAAATTGTAAATGTCTTGTGGACATGGTGGTAGTTAGAAGGTTGAATTATATTTTTCTTTGTAAAGGAGCAAGAACTTCTTTACTGCACCATTATAACTTGTTAAGGTATTTGGCCGCCACCTCTTGAGGAGATGGTGTTGTGAGAAGGATCACATATCCCGCTCTGTGCCTGATAAGAAAGCCAAGAGTTCTTTGACCATGAATGCTGTATCCATGTTAATCAAAGTGAGCCAAGCTGTGTGACAATTATGGAACAATTGTTAGACTTGGTTGTGACTGTATCAATTTAGAGAATAGGGGCGTGTGGTAAGATTTATTTCAAAAGATTGATATATTATCAATCAACTTGTTCTCACTTACCGTCAGATGACTCAAATGGATCACAGAGTATCTCACCTGCAGAGGGTTGGGAGATTCTTGACTCTAAAGATAACAGTAAGTAGAATGAGATGAATGATTATCTTGTTCTTGTTAACAAGTGATTTACAATTCAAATTATAATAGTGCAAGGAGAGTACATGGTGCAAGAAAACTGTTAACAATCAAGTAGTCAAAACGGGATGCCGCAAATCTTTGCCAGTTTCCTTTTCATTGGGTGTTTGTTCTAAGGTGACTTGTAAATCACAAGGTATTTCAAACCTGATACAATCTTCAGGTTTGTGACCCTTCTGGAAACCTCTTGACAAGCCATTGGCTAAATTGCGTCCTGAGACAACTCTTTGAGTTGATATTTCAAACTGAGCATTGACTAGGAGGTTTTGTATATGTTTCCATTTTTCATTAACCGTGTGATCTCTTGATTTCCATTTCTCAATGACGCTCTCTGCAGTCGGGTTTTCTTTCCATACTATCAGATGCTGACCAAACCTTTGTTCACCCATGTTAAGTATCATTAATACACCTATTCTAATGGCTATTTTTTCAAGCCATGCTATGCCCCTAGGAATGCAACTAAATAATTCCCAATCTGATTTCAGTTTAGATTGACACCAATTCTTTCCAATCAATACGCCTATACCAAACAAAGTTGACATGTCTCCTACCCATTCTATTCTTCTTTCTTTTTTGGTAAAGCTATGAGACTTGGGTTTTTGAAGTAAGACAGTGTGTATAACCAATGTTCTAATTATTCTTTGACGTCTTCTGGTAATGATCTGGTTGCTCTTTTGTGTACCCATGTTATTTTCCAACGATATAGACTATCAAGGTAGCATTTACATTGGGGTAATATATAAGAGACATGAGATAGTGTTGAGATATTTTGGATATCTTGGTAAAGTGGTCAAAGATCATTTCCTATTTTTTGGAAGAAGTACGTTGAAAGGTATGGATGGATGATTGGTTAGAGTTGTCACAATGATATGTGGTATTTAGCGATGCATGCTTTATGCAATGCACTCTTAGTGTAGTATTTAAGTGGAATGTTGAAAGGGGTGATGTTGAATTCGAATCGAGGGGTGTTGGAAAAATTTCAGTTTCTGGGATATGTGTTTTCTATTTCAAAATTTCTTTTCCCTCTCTTTTTCTGATTCTTTTCGTGTCAAAAAGAATCAGTAAGTTTTTCTCTTTAAGCTTATTTTTGTGTTCTCATTACTTCTGGAAAACTTCACTAATACTTTCACTCTCTAAACTAGTATTATCTTATTTATAACTTTTTATTTCATTCTTCTTACGCGTGCTCTCCCATTAACTTCGAGCTCGCAGGTAGTGAAAGGTTTCTTTGTTTCATCTTTTAAGGATATCATCTAAAGGCCTGTCTTTTGTTATTTTCTTTTGTGTGATGTTGTTGGATAGGTTTGTCTCAGTTCTCGACTAGACTTTGTGAAGCTGTAGTCTAATCAAGACACTGTGCCCTCAGGTTAGTTGTTGTGTCGAAAAGAATCATATTATCTTATTTATAACTTTTTATTTCATTCTTCTTACGCGTGCTCTCCCATTAACTTCGAGCTCTCAGGTTTGTCTCAGTTCTTGACTAGACTTTGTGAAGCTGTAGTCTAATCAAGACACTGTGCCCTCAGTGCTCTGTTTTGTGAACTACAGATATTTCACGTCAAAGTCTTTTGTTGAAACTTTTCAGATAGTTTCCCCACTAATATGTTGACTTCATACTAGGAGTATGGTTCAGTTTTATTGAGGAATTACGTTATCTGTGATTTCCGTTCTTCTAGTTTGCCTTTGGGCAATCTTACAGTTTCATTGAAATAATTCTGTACAAATGCAATGAACAGTTTTTTGTGTGCGAAATTTGGAAATTTTGATTTGTTTGTCATGACTCCAAGCTCTAATGACCTTTTAACAATGTCTTCAATGTTTGTTGATGATACCACTTGTTTGACAAATAAATTGTCATCTACCCAACAGAAGATGGTTCAAAGGTTGAATTCAGCCAACAAGATCTTGTTCCATCCATCTGCAGGTCTTCCAAAAGACTCGCGTCCCGCGACTCCTCCAAACATAATTCTTGTATTGAGGTATAGTGATCCATCTGGTCCCATGACCATTAGGTAAGGCCATTGAGACATTTGAGTTGGGATTTGGTGGTACACTTTTTCCCAATCAAATATGGTTGATAACCATTTTTTGTTTGAAGAGGTGAAGAATTGAGCTACTGTCTTGAAATCTTCCCAAGTGGTTTTAAACAACTTGGAGTCTACAAAGGAGTTTACTGATGGTGTCTTTGGGTCATTCCTAGCAAAAGATATGTCGTTTATTGGCCGCAAAGATCCATCATTGTTGATGACCACTCCGACTGAGCTAATTTGAAAGAATGGGTAGATTGCTTTGACATGTTGTAGTGTGTAAGGTCCAAACATTTGTCTAGCATTATAAAGTTCTTTCTTTATTGACTCTTTTATGTCTGCAGCTGCTAAGGCTGATGATGAATGATTTGGCAGATTGAAGTAAGGTTTATGACCTATTGTGTGATGTGGGATCCCTTGATCAAAACCAGATTTAAATCCTTCAATCACATCTGCATATTTATTCGCAAGATTAGTGTTGATGAATGCTTTCTTCCATTCATTGATATTCATTTCGCATGAGATACCTTTTGGCCAATCTTTCAGTGTTGGTTTTAATGAAAACTGCTTCATATGTTCTAGTTTTGGCTCTGAGATTAATTCTTGGTTTGGTATGTCTTCAAATTGAACATTTCAATGTCTGTATTTCAATCTTCACAATTGAATGTAAAAAAAACTATAAAACAAAACAATCATAAGATTAACTCTCAAATTATATCACAAATTTGTTTAAAGGAAAGAAAGAAAGATTCTCACTGAGAAAAGATGATTGTAATTATATATGATGTTAACATGATTCTGTTACAATAGAATTGTAGGAACAATCTCTCACAAGAAATGAATGAATGAGAATTGTACTGTGGTTTCCTAGAATATTGAAAAGAATCAAAACAAATGGAAAAGGATAACAATAGAAAAAAATGGGTATAGATCTTCACCAACAGTCAAACAAAACTTATGTCTTAGAATTATTATGATTTGCTCTTGCAGCTGCTTTCTTAGCTGCGTAATGAGGATCATATCTATTACTGTGATAATTAATGTTTTTAATGTGATCATTGGGAGTAGAGTTGCTGTTCATGTTGTTATTTGTGTTGTGAAAATGATTGTCACTATCATTATTTGATTGATTTCTACGATAATTGTTCTTAGTATTATTGTTGTTGGGATATGAGTTGCTAGTGTTATGTCTGTTGTTGTTCAAATTGTAATGGTTGTTTGTATGTGACAACATTGGAGCATTTGAATGATTATTTGAACTATTTGAGGTACTCTTAGTTCTAGGTAAACCCGTTGTGTAATTGTAATTGAACCTTGGGCCACCTTCTGCATAAGGGTTGTCTTTAAATTCACTTTCACCTAAACGTCTGACTTCCGCTGCACATGTTTCAACCACATCATTATGTCTTACAGCAATATCTGGTGCTACTGATGAATTCTGAAAGTTGACACAATGAACATTTTTTCCCTAATAATAATATCATATCTAAATGCAGTCATCCAGTTGTATAAGCTGTGATAAAATTCCACATTTGCTTGGTATATTTCTGCCTTATTGGCAAAGGTTGTATGATGAAAAACTTCTTGAACAGTGTAAACAAAGTTGCAGTAATTAATGTTCCAGGTTACATAGTTCTGTGTAAATTCATGAGGATAAGGATATCCCGTATATTTCCCAATGCTAGTTGAATCATCTGATTTCACTTTCTTTTTGACTTGATATGTATCAGCTAGAGTCTGCCAGGCTTTGTTGAAAATTTACGAGGTACAATTCCACATAAATCTGTCAAGTCCTTTTTGAAATAAGGATTGAAGCCAACATCTGCATGAGAGTTGATAACACTGTTGACGTAAATGATACCGTTTTCAACAATCACACCTTCAGGCAAGTCACCTTTTGTCAGGTCAATTGAGTTATGATTGTTCTTGATTGCTGTTGATTGATCTTGTCTAAGTCTTTTGTTGGATGATGTTGCTATTGGTTCTGATGGTGTGTTGATTGATAAATGTTGATGTATTTTGAAGTACATCACAGCATTGTTCTCTGCACCTATAGCCACAAGATGCATAGCTCTTGACCATACTGCTTTCTTATCATTTAGGTCAATTGATTCAGTAGCATTGAGAGTATTAGATTTGTCAAGAGGCTGCTTATTGGGAACGGAGTTTCTACCAAAATGTAAGTTTGCTGCTGGATTGCTTGTCAAAGCTGATCTATATGCGCTGTTCAATAAAATCGCCATTGTATTTGCAAGAGTCTGAGCATCTGGACCATTAGAGGTGTCTTTTGAAGGGCTAAGTGGTGCTGGTTGTTTACTGGCCGTTGTTGAACTCTTAGGACTACCGGCAAGAGTCAAGGTCCTAGTGTTTGGAGTTGAAAGATCTTACAAAAGTGTTGCTCCTTGAGTTCCAGTTGTCGCCATCAGATATAGTGTGAGTTAATTATGTTAGATAATCATTTTTTGGGTTGTATGAAGCTCATTTGCTGACAAGTACCAGTTTTTTATGCAGCAGTGGTTGGTGGATCTGTCTCTTTGTCTGTGGATGACAATTGAGTAGGGTTTTGGTTGCTAGTTAGCATTGTCTGTATTCAACCATTTTCACCTAGTTTGTTGCCATGGGATTCAGTGGAGATTAGTGGATCAGGTTCATTTCCTTTACTTGTAGGAGTGTTTGAAAATCTAGGTGCCATCTCTATATTTATAAAGATGTTTGGATTGACTACATTTAGATAACATGCATTAGTTGGATATTTGGTCATTCTATGTCTGATTATTAAGATTTTTCAACCATGGAATGAGGATATTACTAACTTTGTATTGAATTGATTGCTTATCATGATAATTGGTAAATTTTGGTGTTCTTAATGATCTAATTGTCAGATAATCATCTGTTAGAATTTGCCCATAATCATCATATAGATATAAACCCTGCTTACGCAGGATGTTCAAATTAAAATTGTTTGATTAATTCAACAGTTTCAAATTCCAGAGATAATTTGTGTAAACAATGCATAATAGTTGTGATGTTTTCAAGTGGTTTGACTATTCTGACAAGCGGGTAAGGCAACTTCTGTTATTACTTTATGTATGTTTATGTAGGAAATTGTTAGTGGTTCTATATAATTGAAATTGCTATGAAGATCAAATGCTTCTGAAGGAAATAATTGGGAGCAAAAGGATGTAAGGAAAGATTAAAGACGTGAGAATTTGGTGCGTTTTTTGGGTTAAGTAGTTGTAATGGAAGGATTATAGGGGTTGAAAGAGGTGTGACGGGTGGAAATGTAGAAATTAGGGGATTATGATAAAAGAAAAGTCAATGAGGCTAAAAGAAAAG
>KZ123103.1:0-11093 GCA_002157025.1 Melampsora abietis-canadensis | reverse complement strand
AATCCGAGTGTTTGGTAGCAAACTTGACAAAGCTCCTTGCCAAAGGCCCAAGCCCCAGCCAGGTTGGTAGAGTATATTGTTTCTCAAAATTTTGAAATTTGCAGAATGCGCACTCTGATCAGGTTTTGCTCAGGTGAAGTTGCACTAGGAATGAAGGAGTAGTTCCTGGGTTTAGAAGACATGCTCCATAAGTTCAAGATTTGATGAAAAATGAGCAAATATATAAATATTGAGTGCTGTGCAAAGATCCAGAAGAAATGTTGTATTTGTTCAACTACACATGAAGATTTTCCGAAGATAAGACTTTCAATTTCTCAACAAGTTTGAATTATACAAAACCAACCTCTGAATTCAAACAAAACATAATACATTCTAGCTACCCATCCAACCCAAAACCCCACTAAAAACTAAAAAGAAAAGCCAATCTTAGGAATTGACTGAAATCCAACAAATAAATCAATAAATAAAGCCTCTTCTCCCTACAGAAAGATTCCAAAGGTACCAAAAATTAAAAGATAAAGACAAGAAGAAGGACAGAAATGCAAGAGGTTCACATATTGATTACACAGACAATTTACAACTTAAAGAAGTAAGAACAAATCAAGGGTGAGGAAAACAGACGACTTCATTCTTTTGCTTTAGTTCGATTATTCATAGGAACGCGAGCCTTAAGACGTCCGAATCGATTAATTCTGGTACTACCAGGAGCAGTAGCTGGAACCGTGGGAGCAGGTGTAGCCTTAGTCTTAGTCCTGGGTTTAGAATTACTGCTCGAACCCGATCCAGAAGGCGCATCACCAGTTGTTTTCCCTTCCTTCTCGTCAGTCATAGCAAGTACAGAATTAAGCGTATTTCTACTACTACTAGTAATCATAGGTTCTCTTCTAAATCTTGAAGTAGTAGAAGGAACATCAACTTTTTTCATCTTGATAGTTGTCGAAGATCTCGTTTTACCAGCGGTTTCTTTTCCTTTAAGTTTTTTATTTATAGCGGTGGGTTTCGTGAAAACTATTAAGCTTTCTAATGAGGTTTGGTGTGCTTCTGGTATGGTTTGATTTATTATCGGGTTTGGAATCGTGCTTGTGCTTGTGCTTGTGGTAGGTGGGGTTGGTTTTTCAGGTGAGAAGATTTCGGCTAAGACTTGTTTTTGTCTTTCTTCATATTCCATGAGTTTTTCTCTTTTTTGTTTTTCTATTGATTCTTCAAGTTCACGTTTTTTCGAATTGAATGAATTTGTTAGGGTCGTGGTTGTGGTTGTTGTTTCTGTTGGTGGATTGACTGTCTTGGGTGGAATAATGATAGAGTCTTCAACACTATTTTTCGAGGAAAGGAAATTATTAGCTCTAATTTTTGTTGTAAGACTTTCATGGCTCATAAGATCATTCCTGATTAGAAGAGAATGAATTTACTTATCAACAAGTCCATGATTCATGATTCCATTCGATTGGCTCAATCCAGCCTTGATCCATCCCTCTACCACCTCCTCAGTGTGAACCAAAGCAGCCTTCAATCGTTCAATTTCTTTGCCCAACTCATCAATCCGAAGCTCGTATCCTTCTGATACCGCTGTTTTCTCCAATTCCATCTTTTGTTTGATATCTTCATTATTAGCTATTGTTTCATTCAACAGATCTTTCAAACCGATGACTTTCTCCCTTAACTCATATGTAAACCGTGACATTCTTTTGAATAAAGATGTTAAGGGTATCCGATGTGCGTTATCATCAATTATCATTCCATCATCCCGCTGAGCCTGATCATCTTCATCATCCTCGTCAATCACATCAAGACTCGGCTCATCGGCACCTTTAACCTCGTCTACCAAATCCGAAATCGACTTTTCATACAACCGAAGATACTTCCTTAACTCTTTATTCTCCCCAACAATCTTTTCCCTGACCTTATAAGCTCCCTGAAGTTCTAATTCTAATAACCCAATCTTTCTACCACTCTCGCTACCAGAATACCCGTGATTATTACCATTACTACTCGAAGTGTTCGACATAATTTGACTACCGACAATGAATTTACCAACTTGGTGTGTGGAATTTGATAGCTTATTCATCCGTTTCTGAAATTCTTCTACTTCTTGTGATTTTCGTTTGATTTCTTGTGAACATGAAGTTCGGATTAATTTTTCTGAATTGATTAACTTGTTCATATCCTCTTTGGTTTTACGATGTGAGTTCTTCTCGTCTTCTAATGCTTTCAAAGCTGCTCTATAAGTATATTAATCAAAAGCAACATATGAGGAATCAGGTTCTGGGTACTTGAAAGAAAATGGATCGAAGTACTATAGAATGGATTTGTAAACTGACAACATCTTGGATTGATTCGTTGAAGCTAATTGCATAGATTTAGTTTTTTCAGATTGAGAGGTTTCTAATAATCTGCCTAACCTATCAAATTCATATCTCATTTCTCTTTCTTTATCTATTTCATCTTCTTTCCTTTTCATAACTCCCTAAAAATGCAACCAAACACAAAATGTTTTTAGTATATATTCCTGAATGATGCGATAGAAATGTCTTTTTGGGTTGATGAGATCTTAACTTGATGTGAATTGATAAGGGAAAAAATCGCTTTGAACAGTTTTTCCTGTCCATCTAACGTTTGTAAACTATTCGAATCTAATGGTTTACGTAAGTGTCCAATTGAGATCAATTGATTTGATACATGTTCGATTAACTTATTTGATGGTTGTTGACTATTGCAAGAAAAAGTAAAGCGAATGAATCAGTATCTTTGTTGGAATAATGAGTTTTGGTAAGTAAGATTAAACAAACTTTGATGTTGTTGTGGGTATTGTGATGTTTGGTACTATTGGATTATTCTCATCAGTCTTTGACATTCTGACGCTTCAATAAGTTTGTCGTCTTTGCTCTGGATTGTCGACTGGTGTCGAGATAGTTGAATGTATGCAGCAGAATGTGGTGACTGTGTCAAATCCACAATAATCAATTGGCACGAGCAACACGATGTGGACAAATTCCGCGGGGACGGGTTCCTAGTTAACGCGGTATCGGACCAATTCTAGTGAAGTTGTATCGACATCTCATGGCAGACTCGAAGATCAAAGGCAGTCAAGGTTATGGTTCCCCAAATCTCAATCCTTTAGCCCATAATCTTTTCAACTTAACACCAAAACCAATAGCTGTAGTCTTTGATAGTCAATTTTGAATAGTTCAGGTGAATCAGCTGCCATGTGGCTCCTAAGGACCAACCTGCTCAGATAAACTTGTTTAATCCAATTTTTGATTGATATTGTGACAGTTTCCGAAGATGCCATCAGTAGTTGAAATGAGGAACACACCGTCGAGCCAGCAGCTAGCTCACCTGATGAGGTGAGAGAGAAATGATGTATGTAAGGTGAAGCACATCACAAACAACCAGAAGCTTCAGCCCTAAATCAAAATCCACATATGAAGATAGGAGCCCAAAAAGGCCTTGATGAGAGGTATCAATCACCGCAATATTTTGTTGGAACGTTTAAATCAGTTCAAAAGATATGTCAAATGTGAACTTTTTTTCATTCACCCAAAAGCCCTGATTTGGGTAAAAGGTGAATGTCTTTGTTCATTCAAATCATTTTATTGATGAAGTTTGCATGTTATATTTGTGCACAATTTAAATTTATGAATTTGAAAGCTTCCACTTTGAATAAGGTGAGATGATTCTTTTTTGTCACATTAACAAATGCAAAACCAGTGATAATCTTATAACTAAAAAGGTCCAAGCTACCCACATGAGTAGTTCTTGGCCTCCATTTGACCTCTTGGTCTCCCAGTTCTCTGCGTGTGGTCAAATTCAGGTTTAATTGTCTTTCTGCTCTCATTTTTCACACCAACCTTTGTTGTCCTTTACATTGCATATCAAAGTTTTTCTTCCAAAATTTTCCTTTTGCTGTTCCTTCTATCCAATTAATTCTGAAGGTCTTTGACAAAAGTTCAATCAATTGATCATGTTATTATCCAATTGATCATGTTAACCATCAACAAAAGGAAAATCTCACAACCATGTTTTTGTACATAAGTAACTTATATATATCAATAACCTTAGCTCTTGTTTGACTTCAAGTGCTTAAACAAAGGATGTGATACTTTTGCTTGAGATGTAGTTGCTGCTTACATGCCCAACTTTAGGGTATAAAAGGTTGCTTGATCTCAATGTCTTCCTTGACAACCTCACCACACACACCTCATCTCTTTCCTGGATAATGTCTAATACATCATCCACTCACTTGTCTCTCAATTTTGCCTTTTCCAATTTTCCAAATTTGGTTTATGTTGCTGGATTTATTATCAGTGTCTTTGAAATGTAAATCACCAAGTCTACTCATAAAAACGTGAAAGCTTGAACATTGCTCATTCTGGTCCATCAGTCATCCATGTTGTTGTTAGTTACATTGAGTCTTGTCTATTCATTCCCTATTGCTCTTTCTCAGTCTTTGCACTATTTCCTGTTAGCTACTCTGGAATTTGAATCAGTGAGCAAAAACATAGTAATATGAACTTGATTATTTTGATGTGAATCAGAAAAGAGGAAACATGATTTGAGACAACTAAGTCTCCTATTAATTTATTGTAAGTTCATTTACACGAGTAAAAGTTTGGCAATTGGAGACACAGTGGGCGGGGGTGTTCCCGCTTTCAATAAAAATCCCCTGTTGCAGGCATGCCTGCAGATGTTTTGAGTCATGATAGGGTGGTAATCAACCATGATAGAGTAATGAAGACATTTCATGTCATAAACAAGCAGAGGAATTTTGGAATTCAAACACTTTCTTTATGAGTGGCTCTCAGTAGAAAAAGCTGAGATTTAACAAGGCACCTGGCACACAGACTTCCTCTTGGCAGGAACTTCTGCATGGCCTGCCCCGGCCTTGTGCCGTCTGCAGATGTTACAAGTATGTCACAAGACTGTCATGAGATCTGCGAAAACAGCGCACTGGCGGTGTTGATTGGGAATCGAACCAGATTTTCGATCTCCAACTTCCCCCAATCCTCGCGCTGAGATTGCCTAGCAACCTTTGCATCATCCGATTCGTAAATTGTCAAATCAAACCTTTTCCATCCCGAAGTCTGACCTTTACTTCATCTTTTCTATTTAATACCTACCTATTCCCGAACAACAACGAAATCTTAGAAAAATGGGAAAACCCATTTGTCCAGTTTGTGGTGATTCAGCTGTGATTGAATACGATTCAGCTGCTGGTAATGTAGTGTGTACAAGTTAAGCAATCTTCTCAAACTATTTCTTTCTTTCTTTCAAAATACATTGACCAAAAGGGAAACTGATATTCTCTTTTTTGTTCGTTTTAGCTTGTGGTTATGTTGTTGATGAGAATACGATTGTATCTGATGTAACGTTTGGTGAATCATCAAATGGTGCAGCTGTACTACAAGGGGCACAATTAGGTGCAACTGATCGTAAGTTTTTCTTCCCTCTCCTTACTTTTCCATACAAAACTCATTACTCTTTTTGTTGTGTAGTCAGAGCAAGAATCGTTGGACCTAGAGGTAGACCACAAGCTTCAGCTGAATCGAGGGCTCAAACTTTAGAAAATGGGTTACGCAACTTGTTGGCTATGGCTCATGGATTGAATTTGAGTGAAGTGATTGCTGAATCCGCTCATCGGTTTTTCACTTTAGCTTTATCTAATGGATTTGGTTCGTTCATTCTTTTCCTTGAACCATTTACGCGTTTTTTCTTTGAAGATCTGATTTGTTTTTGGATCGTACGGCTTAGTGATGGGAAGACGAAGTCCTTATGTTTTAGCTAGTTGTATTTATGTGGCTTGTCGAATGAATAAACTGCCCACTATGTTGATTGACATCAGTGACTTTTTACAGGTAAGAGATTCCGATATGATCAATCAGCGAGTTCTTCTGTCTATCTTATTGACAAAACTCTTCAACTGATTTTATATAAAAACAGGTCAATGTGTTTATCGTTGGAGCTACGTATCTTAAATTAGTCAAAGAACTTTGTTTGACTCAAATCCCACTCATCGATCCGTCACTGTACATCTCAAGATTTGCAGCGCTACTAGAATTCGGAGAAGAAACAGAAAAAGTAGCATATGATGCTACTCGATTAGTCAAAAGGTTTGATCATGATTGGATTACCACGGGAAGAAGACCATCAGGTATAGCAGGTGCATGTTTGTTAATTGCAGCAAGGATGAATAACTTCAAGCGATCAGTCTTGGAAATCGTTCAAGTGGTGAAAATTGCTGATGTGACTATTAAGAAGAGGTTAGATGAGTTCAAGAGGTCTGAAACTGGGAAGATGACGGTTGAAGATTTTCGGAATAAGTGGTTGGAAGAAGCGGAGAACCCTCCGGCGTTTGAAAAGGGGAAAAGGAAGCTGAAGAGTAAGAAGAAGAAGGGTAGGAAGGTGAAGAAGTTGAAGATGGGTGAGGATGGAGAGGAGTTGAGTGATGAGGCGTCTGAAAGTGAAAGTGAAAGTGAAAGTGAAGAGGAAGGGCAAGACCAGGTCGGAATCAGTCAATCCGGATCATCGACGGCACCTCCACCTACTAACACACAAGCTTCAAGTGCGGGAAAATTGACTCGACTCACCATGGGGAAATTGGATCCAGATAATTCGAAGGCGAAAGCTCGAGGAGAAGATGAAGAATCTGAAGCTTCATTGATAATTGAAGAACGTGCATTTGATGAAGATGCGGAAGAAACCGATAGATGGTATGAGAACCGATTAGACGAAGCGATTACACAAGAAGTCGAAGCACATTTGATTTCCGGTACAGGATCTTTGCTTCAAAATGAATTAAGTCAAAGAGAACTGAATGCAAAAAAAGAATTTGACGATCATTTATCGGATTTAGATGAAGATGAATTAGATTGTTTTATTTTAAATGACAAAGAAGTGGAGATGAAGACTAGAGTTTGGATGGAATTGAATCGAGAGTATTTAGAGAAACTTGCTGACAAGAAAGAAAGGGAAGCTACGGGTGAGATTAAACCTACTAAGAAATACGCTTCTGTTAGTCGTTTGCTTTTCGATCTCTTGAATGTGGTTTCATGAAACTCTCATCTTAATTAATTATTCTTTTGTTGTTTGATTTTTTGTAGAAACCGAAAGCTAAACCAAGAGATTCGGAAAATCCAGGAGGTGCAACTGTAGGAGAATCTGTGATGAATATGATCAATTCAAAGAAAAAATTATCGTCCAAAATCAATTATAAAATTGCAGATTCATTATTTGGGAAAGGTAAAAGTAAAAAATCAACTAATCCAGAAAACCAAAGATCCAAACAAAAGAAGACTCAGCCGGTTAAGAATAGTAAAGTTTCGACGGTTAAAAGTAAAGATTTCCATTCTTCTTTGTTAGGTGGTGGTAATGATGTAGAGGAAGATGACGAGGAGGAGGAAGAGGAGGAGGAAGAACAAGTTGTTTTGGGTGGTGAAGAGATTGAGTTTGAGATGATGAAACGGGGCAATTTTAATAGAGATGAAGAAGATTTGGGATGGGGTGAAGAAGTATAAGGCAAAAGATAACGATTTGAATCTTAGATTCCTTATCAAAAAAATGTGTTCATTTTCATTGGTGTAGGAGGGAGTTTTGATCTTTCTTTTTTCAACAAGGTCTTTTTCGTTGATCAGCATGAGTTGTGGCTTATTATACTATATATACCTTTTTTAATAGGAATCATTCAGTGTTTCTTTGTTGTAATACTTTGTAGTCTTTCTTTTGATTATATATGATGATTTGTATGAAGAGAAGATAGGCATGGAAGTTGAAGGGAAGTGATCAGTGGATTGTGTAGTAAGAGCTTCCATACTTGTTCGGAGCTCGTTTCAGTATCTTGTGCACGAGAATATCAATATCTTTATCCAAGATGCTTAAGCGTTCATTTCACTTTCTTTTGTTGTGATGTCGTCCCAAAGATGAGAAAGGGCTAATCGCAAGTCAACCTGTGTTAGTGTCCTGGATCTTCAGAACACACCTGGGATAGGTAACCTTGAAGCAGATTAAACTTCAAAATCCACCACTGAAAACCAGACAATGTGTTTGAATGCAGTTAAAAACTGAAAGTCCAACATATAATGAAATAGCTGTAACTTAACAAAATAAAGATAAGGCCCAGTAGCGATAGCCTGTAAGAAAGAGTAAGAACAAACTTTGATAACCAAAGAGAGATAAAGTGAAAACAAAGGAAATGTGAGAGAAACTGAATGATCATAAAATGTTGTAAGAAAGAGCATAGAAAAAAAAGGAGTCATCCCAATTGCAATGTTTATCGCTAGAGAAATCCTCTTCTTGCCATTATATGTCTGAAGACTTTATACAGCCACATACTTATGTGATCTTTGTATCGATTGGGGCGACACTCAGCTTCAGCAGGCGGGTCTCCCATTCGCATCTGTCGGTCCGGACGGAGTGAAGTATGCTGTTGATCATTGCTCGCATAAAGAAGTATCTACATTAGACCATGTATGTATCATTTATTAAATGGTGCGTTTCCCTTGGTGCCAAGAATTGTACATAACCAGGAGACGCGGCGAGGGGACTTAATCAAGTTGTAGTGAGCCAATTCAGCAATCAGGTTGACAGATCTCCTCTCGCGCGTCCCTCGGAGCCTGACGCCGCGAGAGGGTTTGTGAAGCTAAATCCAGCAAAGCCTGTTGCACATTCCCCGCCAGTTTGTTCGCACTTGGCGGTCAAAATTGGTCAATGTTTTCTGGATTTACATCAGTTGTAAAAAGTTCAACACTGCCTTCGAGGACGACGTTTGTCAGATGAGCGGGATTTGAAGCTCCGAGACATCACACCAGATCGCGTACGATGATAGAAAACCGACAGGCGCTGTTTGCTATAAAGCAGAGGACTTCCAGCTCTTTTGTCCTTCAATCCACTTCAAAAGCCCCATCCACTTCAGCAGATCCTAGTGCTTCAGTTTGACTTCATATTAACCAGTATTAATTTGCCATGATATCTGAACCTAACGAAAATCGTCGCTCTCTGTGCGAACCTAAGGAAAATTGGCAATCTCTGCGTGAACCTAATGCAAACCGTCGATCTATGTCCAGCATGATGGTGGTTGATAATCAACTACCTAGTGTACTTTTTGCAATCCCATTTCCTCGACCCGTAAACCAGGACGCCGCGCCGAAATCCAGCCCTCCATTGTTACTTTTGTATGTCTTAATTCCGTTCATAGCCACGTACAAATGCTTTGCTCAACTGATTGCTGTTTATCGGTGAAATCTCCATCTAGTACGTTTCCTCGATCGGTGTACGAGAAACCGCCGGTTGATCCAGTAACAGGAAAGCCAGGCAAGGAAAAATTTGTCAAGAAAGCTGAAAGAGTTTGGCAACAAGGAGTTAAGGAAGGGTATGAGATCAAGAGAGGTGAACACGCAGAGGCGGGTTTATGGAAGAGATTCAAGGGAGGTGCTGCTAGGGTGAGTACTTTATCTCTTTCTAAGATATAAGGCTTAGCTTCCACTTATTCTTCTCGTCATCATAGCTTGGTGACGGTGCACTCAAGTATATGTCTGATAACACAATGGAAACTTTGGGACGCTTACCACCCAGACACAAAATTGGAGCAGTTGAGTGACCTGTTTGACACTTTCTGAGATAGAAAATATCACAGGTTGAGCCAATGAGCAAATTACACTCCCGGCAAAATTAGATAAGTGTAGTCTATCCCGCTGCGAATGATTCTCTACCCGCCTTCAATTATCCCGTGTATAATGAGTTTGAGATCAAGGAAGCCTTCACCAAGATGCTCAAAACGGCTAAGATTCGAGCTACCACAAAATCAGTCATGTTGGTCAAACTTTCACACTTTTGAGATATAATACAAGCCAACGTTTTACTTATCAGATTTGGTTGTGCTTTAATCTTTCAGCTCTGGTGTTCTGCTCCCATTGAGTTTCTTTATGTAAGAAAATTTGCATGCCATTCCCCAGATTCACATCTTTTGCTTACACACTCTGATCCGTTCCTTGTCAAATGATAATTCTTTACTTTTAGTGATTTCTTTACTATTGTTCCAATGCCCCTCTTTGAAGTCAACGTAGCTTATTTCAGCTTGCAAGCCAACGGTAAGGAGCTTTTTGCGCCAATTTCCTCCCCGCTCTGCATCTGCTGATTTTCTATCCTTTGCATTGATATATCTGTCACCTCGTAGGAGCTCGAAAAGTAATGGCAATAACCAGTGCGGAGAATCAAGCTAAGAAACAAGGAATATCCAACGGGAGCCAAGAAGAAAATGAAGAAAACTCCCCGCCAGTGAATGAATCGCTTTTCATGTTCGGACAAGCGGAACCTTCCACATTTGATCATATACTTCAGTATCTCTATTTTCAATGCTCAAAGCTAGACAAGAAAAACTTCCCACCGGGACTCGAATCAGCTCGCGAGGATTGGACTTTGGATACGAATGATGTCAAAGGCATCATCTCTGAATTTGAAGACTCTTTGCCAGATGAAGTCACAAAGAGACATCTGCTTAACGCTGATAGGGTGGCTGAAGATCTTACTCGAACTTTAACCAAAGCAGCTAAAGCATATGTGAAGTCACTCAAAATATTTGGAATGATCCCTCGCTCTTAACCCTGACTTTGATTACGATTTTCCTCATTTGATGTTCACACTCAAGCGGTGTTGAATTTTTCTTGATGTTGGAAGATAAATGATGCCTTGCCGGTGCATTTGTTGCATAGTACTACAAAGGCCCTTAACTTTTATATACTCTTACAGGCCCTCTCTTATTACTTCCGCTGTCCACGCCGCCTTACATTCTGTGTTCCCATTGCCCTCAAACAGCTACTATCTTGTTTGATATCTCACTTTTGTTGATCTTGTCTCTTATCCACTTGTCTGTCTGAATTTTCATGATCTTCTCATATTTTGAGGACTATCTTGTATAACTTTTTTGCAATTCCCCACCTTAATCATACACATATATCTTTGCAAAATTAAATATGTGTTGTTTGTTCATCATCAGATGAGTCTGAGATACATACTAATAGCCTTGAGTGATACTTTCACTCAATTGATATGAGCTATATTCTGATAGATCTAAATTCCACTCAATTCAGGAAGATATCTACTGA
>KZ123099.1:0-14050 GCA_002157025.1 Melampsora abietis-canadensis | reverse complement strand
ATACAGCCTACTTCTCAGGCCAGAATTTGGGTTTTTGAGGTAAGTCCCTTGCTCAAGTCTCGGGCCTTTGGCGAGGGATTTTGTTAAGTTTGTTATGGAAGGTGGTTTGTGCCATGAATGACTTTTCAAGTTGATGTGGCCAGCGGGATTTTTTCATTTTTTTGTAGTTTATTCCCATAAATTTCGGACTTATGGGTTTATAGTGTACTTTATAGGTTAATAACATGGGTTTAGGGTGTACTTTATGGGTTAATAATATGGGTTTAGTGTACCTATGGGTAGGCATTATGGCTTTAGGTAGTAGCTATGGGTCTAGGACGGCTCATCTCGTCGGCTTATGACCAAAATAGCAAAATACCCGATGTCTTCACATCAAACAGGGCCGTCGCCAGTGTCACGATCTTGCAAGGAGTCTTGGATCAGGCTCAAACGTGAGTCGAATCAAGAACGAGTGGGCGCTACCTCTGAACTCTTCTTCCCAGACGGATAGAAACCATATCGAAGTGTAAGCTGTCGAGATCCGCCTCTTCCTTGTAGCAGTTTTGTTGTCACAGCTTGTCATTCCCATCGCTGATATGTATACATAATTTTGATACCTTCATGGCCTTGAGAAATTACTGATGTTATTCTCAATTCCATTTTGGATAATATTTCTATCCCAATTAGTTTCAACTTGCAACGGTAAATAGACAGAAGGGTTGCCCGGAGATTTGGTGAACACTACAACGATGTTGGGTCGAAAGTCTTGCTATAGAGACTTGTGACGAACCGCGAAATAGTTAAGGTAGTGATTCACTGATATGCGATTTCTTGCCATCTTCCGCCTCCAGCATTCCAAGGCCCCACAGTCAGTACTCCATAATTTCGGATTGATGTGCTTGTCTGAAAAACTGACAGACAAAAGTGGCACTTGTACAGATAAAGACAATCACAAATCCTGTTACCAAAAATTCTTGTGACCTTCGCATGGATATTCCCGAGCCAGCCTCACCGCCAGTCTCTCCATCGAATAGAGGTCCAAACTCGTCGACCAACTCTCAACAATATATCTCAGGGATTGGTCTCTTACTAGTCGTTGTGGGGTTATGGGTCAGGTGCGAGCCTTCATGCTTATTAACCAAACCTTCAACTCGCTCACCTGCTCCATTCATCACACTGAATGTCATCTTCGGTAGTTCCTCGTTTTTGATGAGTGTAAGCCTACACTGTCTGATTACAGTCTCTGTTCCATTGCGAGGATCTGACGAATGCTTGCTATCACTCATCAGGCGATGTTCCGAGACGACTCATGGAACCAGCCTTGGCTCGTCACGTCCGTCACCAATCCTTTGAATCTTATCGACGATGGATCCAAGCCCTCATGATTGACGAGAATCGATCGCGCATAATTGATTTCCACAGATACATCTGCACATCGTCCTTCACGCTTTACCTCATCAGACCCGCGGTATCATACTTACGTTCTACGAAGGCTTCGGCGGCCATGGGTGGCCGATCCATCAAGCCTTTGAATGGACAGCTACCACCCCAAGCTTCTAGGTGCTGATTCGTACTTTTTTCATTTATTCTTCGGGACCTCATAGTTGGTCATTTGTCTTTCGTTTACGGTCATATAGAGGCGTATACTCCCCGCTTGGAAATCAAGCAGAAGACTCCGGGCCTAGCCAGGTATGTATTTGTTCTCGTACATTCTCTTGCATTTTTGACATCAAACAGAAGCTCTCTGATCGAATAAAAGGGTATCTACAGGCTACAGCACGTTCGGTAACTCGCGCCTTCTCGACGCCGGGAAGACCTCTGAATACAGGTGAAATAGCTAGGCTGGCATCTTCCTTTGTTTGTCTATGGTTTGCAGCCAAGTAAGTCCATGGTCCCTCAGCCCTTATCATGACTGTCATTCTAACGCTCGATGCGATCAGTTGGTCAGTCAATGCCGCACTCGGCTACACGTCCGTCTCCAGTACCACCATCCTATCATCCATGAGTGGATTCTTTACGTTAGGATGTGGTGTGATGTTCGGAGTTGAAAAATTCAGCCTTGGTCGTTTGGTGGCGGTGGGAGCAAGTGTGATTGGAGTTGTTTTGGTCTCAAAGTCTGATCATGAGATGGCAACCGCCCACGGCACTTCTCAAAGCAATGAAGCAGTCTTGGGCGATGCTCTTGCATTGTCTTCGGCTGCATTATATGCACTGTACGTGCTTTTGATGAAGGTATTTCAGATGTTTACCAATCACATCTCACTTTGATCTGCATCATTGATAGAGATCTCTTGCGGCTGTAGGTCAAAGTGAAAGATGAATCACGTGTAGACATGCAAGTACGTCACTTTAACGATCTTACAACCAGTGAACGAAACATGACCTCACTAACTTGGTTTTCCACCGACTCACTTTCAACATTGCATAGCTTTTCTTTGGCTTTGTTGGAGCAATCAATCTTTTATGTTTTTGGCCAATGGGGTTTCTTCTCCATTACACTGGTATCGAGCCATTCGTGCTTCCCGGCTCTCGGAAGCTTTGGCTATCAGTCGCGATTAACGCGATGATTACCTTCGTCTCTGATTACCTGTACGCTTTTCTTGATCTTATTCTTCGAGTGTCCATTGGAAAGAGATATTCCGGTACCTAATATTCTTTACGTTTCTTCAGATATATGCTTGCGATGCTCAAGACATCACCATTAGTTGTTACATTGGTCAGTTGAAGTGATCTACTGCGTTGCTTGACCTGTTTCATTCGGAGCTGATCGTGGTGCACGTTCACAGGGTCTTTCACTCACATTGCCTGTGGCAGTCTTGGGTGATTTAATTAAAGGGTCGTCACTCCAGTTCACTGCTCTTGTTGGTGCTGCACTTGTTCTGAGTTCATTTGTACTTCTTAGTATGGTAGAGGAACATGATCATTAAACTTATCTGACTAGCAACACTCTTTGTAATATCATGATTGATTTGACTGTTTTGTTAGTGTGTAATGAGACTGTTCAGCCATAATTTTAGTTGTATCTCTGAATGAGCATTTGTAGATATGTACAATAAGGAGGCTCAAACCAGCACCGGGTAATTCCAAAGCGATTCTTTGCCTGTTCTGTCCCCCTGCTAAATAGCCAAACCTATACTCCTCTCTCTTACTTCTTGATAATCTCACTCCACAAAACAAGACTGACAAAAGTGAAGAATGTCTTCTACGACTTCAACGCCCTAAAGAATGATGTCTGATCTTCCGACTCTCAATCTCCTCTAGAGGGAAGGATTTCCTGAAGGTCTTGTCAACGCTTCAAAGCATGTAGAAGAAAATCTCGATACGCCGAGTGTAGACTTGCGAAGTCTGAGATCAACCAATCAGTTATAACTTATAAGCGCTTTCTTTGCATCTTCCGCCTTCGAAATCCCAAGACATCACGGTTAGTGCAAAACTTTAATCTGCAAGTGATGCGACTGACTGAAATATTGACAGACGGAAGTGGCACTTGTACAGAGTTATGAACATAGATAAGCATAGATAAGACGATATGTAGCACACCCTACTCTCTCAAAACTCATTTAACTCCGCATGGATATCTCCGAGCCAGCCTCATCAACAAACGTTCGATCGACTGGAGCGACAAGTGCAGACTCGTCGACCAACTCTCAACAATATATATCAGGGATCGGTATATTATTGGTCGTAGTGGGATTATGGGTCAGGTGCGGGTTTCCATCCTCATCAATCAAACTGTGATCTCGCTCAGAACCATTCCGCCAACTTTGCTTGTGGAACTATGTAGTTCATCGTTTCTGATGAGTGTAAGCCTATATCGTTCCATTTTTGTATCTGCCCAACGATGATAATTTGACTCATATCTGCCGCCGCTCATCAGGCAATGTTCCGGGACGAATCATGGAATCAGCCTTGGCTCGTCACGTCCGTCATCGATGTCTTGATCCGGCGATGGCTCTGACGCGCAATGATTGACGAGAATCGATTGCGACAAATTGATTCTCACAGATACATCTGCACATCCTCCTTCACGCTTTACCTCATCAGACCCGCGATCTCTTACTTACGCTCTACGAAGGCTTCAGCGGTCATGGGTGGCCGATTTATCAAGCCCTCGGATGAACAGCAATCACTGCAAAGCTCAAGGTTCTGAGTCGTACTTTGCTTTTTGATCTCTTCAGGAACTCATAATCGGTGGTTTGCCTTTCATCTGCGGTCTTGTAGAAGCGCATACACTCTGTTGAGAAGCCAAGTTGAAGAAGCCGAGACCAGCGAGGTTATTATTCATCCCTGTACACTCTCCTGCCGGCTCCTACCTTTAGATAATCATACAGCAGCTCTCTGATCAGATAAACGTTATATCCTCAGGCTCTCGAATACTCAGTAACTCGCTCGCTTTCGGCATCGCAAAGACCACTGACTACAAAAGAGACAGCTAAACTGGCATCATCTTTCGTCTGTCTCTGGTTTGCAGCCTGGTCAGCTCATAGTCACTCAACTTACATCACGAGCATCGATCTGACGTTCAATAATGGGTGCGACCAGCTGGTCAGTCAACGCCGCACTCGGCTATACATCTGTCTCTAGTACCACCATCCTATCATCTATGAATGGATTCTTCACTCTAGGCTGTAGTGTGATGTTTGGGATTGAAAAATTCAGCCTTGGTCGTTTTGTGGCGGTGGGAGTAAGCGTGTTTGGAGTTGTGTTGGTCTCAAAGTCAGATCATGAGATGGCAACTGCTCATGGCGCTGCTCAGAGCAGTCAGGCAGTCTTGGGTGATGCTCTTGCGTTGTCTTCGGCTGCATTATATGCACTCTATGTGCTTTTGATGAAGGTATACCACATGTTTATCAATCTTCAGAAGAGCTCGGGGGCCGTCTGGATCATTGACAGAATTCGTTCACGCCTGTATATAGGTCAAAGTGAAAGATGAATCACGCGTGGATATGCAAGTGCGTTGTTTTAATAATTTCAAGCAGTGGTAATTATCTGATCATGCGTTCACTTGTCCTATCGCGTAGCTTTTCTTTGGCTTTGTTGGTGCAATCTGCCTTTTGTGTTTTTGGCCAATAGGATTTGTAATTCATTACACTGGTATTGAACCATTTGTGATCCCCGGATCCCGAAAACTTTGGCTAACAGTCGCAATCAACACGATGATAACATTTGTCTCTGATTACCTGTGCGTCTATTATTTGGGTTCAAGTGCTCACCTCAAAGATATCTGCTGCAACCTGATACTCTTTATATCTCTTTAGATACATGCTTGCCATGCTCAAGACCTCACCCCTGGTTGTTACGCTGGTCAGTAGCAGCGATTCACTCCATTACTTAACCTTCCTCGTAGTGGACTGATTGTGGTGTATATTTATAGGGACTTTCACTCACATTGCCTGTGGCAGTCTTGGGTGATTTGATCAAAGGGTCATCACTTCAGTTTACTGCTCTTGTTGGTGCTGCCCTTGTATTAAGCTCATTCGTACTACTCAGTATTGTGGACAAGCATGCTCAGTAGACTTTTCTTAGTCTTTAGCAATACTGATTGTAACATCACAATTAACTTGACTGTTTTGTTTGTCTGCATTGTGACTGTTCCTGCATGATTGTAGTTGATGTCCTATCGAGTACTGTTGACGCATATACTGTAACTTATACATCAGTAGGCTCCAATCTCCGCAGGGGAACAATAGAGTGATTCTTCACCTGTTCTATCCACCTCTTCCCAAATACCCGAACCTCACTCTTTCTCTCCCACTTTTGGACGATCTCACTCCACACAACAAGCCTGACAAATCTCGAAGATGGTAACCTTGACACATTCAAGAGGTGCAATCTGCAGCAATGTTCATGTACCCTCATCTTAGACTTCATCACGTACAGAAGTTTACATACTAAGTTTCTTGATTTTCGCGGGCAAATTCCCAAAATTCGAGCAAAAAAAAATTGGTATCAAAGAACCCTGCTGCACGTTCCCGAAGATATGGTCAACGCTCCCAAAACTGTTTGTAAATAAAAACTATGAAACTCTTGATACACAGAGTACATATAAACTTGTGACCTATGAGAACTGATGAGCACCCTTGATATGCACGCTCCTTTCCTAACTTAACAAAGTCCCTAGCGCGGCGTCCCTCGGAGTCTTCATGTCTGCATTTTGAACGACTGTTTTTCCATGATTTATAAATGATTGATTTTTGGATATCTATACATGCATTTTTACGCTTGAACGACTTCAAGACACATAAACGAGGCAGACAGGAAAGAACAAATTAATCCAGTTGACATCCCCTAACACGATCAAAACATCACCATAATAGTGAACCTGGATCTTGATCATACTTTGTCGAACAATAAAATTCGCTGGTATCATATTTCTCTACTCGTAGTTCTCCGTTGTACTTCTCCTGGGAGTCTTGTTACTTACATACACATGATGATGAAGTTATTCCTTGGCTTTTTGAGCCGGAGGAATCCGAGTACATACCTTCAAGTTCGGAATCCCAACTCATTTCTCCCAAACATCGTTTTTATAAGTGCTTTTTTCCGCACTTCTCGCGGAATTATCGGATAATAGTAATACACACCATCGGGTTTTTGCAACACGAAAACTGTCAAGCGAACCGGACTCGGATCGATCGCCCTCATCGGACATCCTCGTTAAATGTTCATCTGTTTGTTTTGATCTTTGGTCGATTCATGAATTTATTTTGCATATCCTTTCAAATTCTCAGAGAAACATCAACCAACCAAACTCAAACGCTTTCCAAATCGTCGTCTTTTGATCCTCCAATCCCGTTCAGTCAGAGAAACAAAGCAAATCATGGCATCAACCTTAACTAATGAACTCAAACCAATCACAGATGTAACATTGACTATTCGAATTATCAAATCATTTAAATATAGGAATTATAAAGCATTAGTTTTACATCATTTAAATTTGAATGAACTGAATTTAAACCAACTATTAGAAATCTGCTTAAAAGGTAGACTCTCTTTCTTTGATTTGAGTCATTGATAATCATTTTCTTAGAGTGTCTTCTTACTGTTTTGTGTTAAATGACTGATTGTTTTTTTATGTTGATCACTTTTCAAAAATAGAGATGAAGGAAAAATCTGGTTGGAAAGCTTTCCAAAATTTAAAATTAGGTAAGCTTCTTTTCTTTCTCATCACACAATCATCAACATTTTGTTCTCTCTGAATGTTCGTATTTTGTTCACATTCAGACACCTTTAAACTATACACAAAAGCACATGGATCAAAGGTATGCTTCCTTCTAATAAATGGGTTCACAATATGTGGATTTTGATCCTTTTTGTGACTCATATCTTTAGACTACTAATCTAATTATCAATCTGGATCAAGACGAACTCATCTTTACTGATCATACAATCCCTTTGTCAGAATTAGGCCTAGGTAAGCGCTTCATCTGTTCAATCTTTCCAAAGAAAGAAACTAAATTGCTTTGTTGGTCTTTTGAATCTCATAGAGAATGAAACTGAGTTAAGTTTGTTCAATAGATCAGATTACGATGAATTTCAACTGAATCCAGAACAGTCTTGGTAAAACAAAAAATGTAATCATCATTCTTGATTTTCTTTGTTTTTATTCCTTTTCAATCTAATTTCTTCAGTGTTGTAATGCTCATCATAGAAAGTTAAAGATCAAAAATCAGCTGGATCTTCTTTATATATCACACATCTTCATTTGTTTTTTAAATATTTATCTTTTGTATTGTCATTTTTCAAAGATGGGTAGTAGTGATTCGCATGGTCACAGAAACGAAATCATGTATGAAGGAATATATCTCTGAGAGCGTCTAAAACTTTATGGGAGGTGATTTACCTTATCCACACATGTCATTGAAAAGGAAGAGGACCTGTAGATTTCCATCTCATATATTTGATGAAGGGTTTCCCTAAGAAGAGTACCAAGGCCATATCGCTAGCTGTCCCAAGGTTGCGCATTTGATAGAACATATATGCAATGTCTCTCCTTACCATCAAATTCTGAACCTGGTCGGAGGAATGATTCTCCTTGATTCTTACTGGAAACCAAACATTATACACTTTGTTCAATAAAAGATCAATGTTGGTTCTAAACAGACTCTTTTATATGAATCGAAAAGGTTAACATTCTCATCATATCTTGTGTTTGTAAAAAAATACAAGATTCTATGTTATTTTGAGATTTACACGCTTGACTTCGATGATTAAGCTTAATGGATTTGAAAGTTGTACACAAATCTGAATTCCTTAAACAAAATTCTGTCCATTACTTAAATCTTTTGTCAAAATGTTTTCCCTTACTTAAATCTTTTGTCAAAATGTTTTCCATTACTTGGATCTTTTGTCAAAACGTCTTCTTGTCAAAGCTTATTGGCTTCTTTTGCTCAAAGATGGTGATTTGACTGTGTTGTCTTCGGAAGTGATTCGACTTATTTTTCCCTTTGGATGATTTGTGAATTCTGGGATTGCAAAGAGTGAGATCGGTAATGAAAGTGTTTTTTTCCTCCAAGAGTTTTTGAAATCACGTTAAAATTCGACCGACTTCAAAAGTTTTATTTGGAGATAATCTTCTACCGATCGGTTTAAGTTCTACTCGATCTCCTTTTTTTGAAATCCGATGTTCATCATGTACAGTATAGATTTTCTTCCTAGAGATTGCCTATGTATGTAAAAAGATTGATTGATTGATAGGATTTGAGTCAGTATTTATTTCTGAGTGAGAAAGAAGGAAAAAGAAAGTATAAGAACCTTGGGTACCACTGAATGAACGATGTAAGAAGTAGTGAGTACTTTGATAGTTTTAGATTGATGACCTGTTTGTTGAACTATTCCTATGATAGGTTTTGATAAGGTTTTCATGGTCGACATCTTAGACTTAGATTTGGAAATGCTGTTGATTTTGGTTTTGATTGAAGTTGAAGTTGAGTTTGGATCTCGAAGTATGTAGTACAGTTGAAGGTGTCGGTAAAGCCCGGTACCGAGGCATCTGATGGGATGGTTTTGAAAGTGATTTGAAATAAAATGTAGTTTGATTTGATTTGATTTGATTTGAATTGAATTGAACTGAAGTGTTGTTGTTGTTGTTACAATGTGTGTGTTTTGTATGTGTAGTTGTGTGTGTGTGTGTGTGATGTGTGTGTGAGTTGTATGTAATTTTAATACTTTTTTTTTATTCAACCTCAAAATGCTTCAACTCACTACATATATGTTGTACATTCTTACTTCCATCAACTTGGTATCATCATCATCACCTCCAACTCCTCAAACAAACCAATTCATGCTCAACTTATCATTCAACAAACATCATTCAACCCATCCATCTACCATCAAACCATCAACCTAATCTCATGCAACTGCAGAATCGATTTTGATTGATTGGAATCGACTGGGATATCATCTATCTCTCCTTCAAATGCTCAGCCTCAACTCACTCATCTCAAAACTAAAAGAATAATACTTCATTTGAAGCTATCACATCACTTCGTCAATCTTGAATCCATCAATACTATAATCATCAAATCTAGTATCACCTCAAATTCAAACATTCCAAGTCATCTTCAATCTTTCATTATTGTAAGTTTCATATCAAAATGAATCGAATCTTTACCTTATCTAGTCTTCAACTTCATTTTCATCACTAGATGTTAAGATATTCAACTCCCTGCAATCTTTCACTCTCAATGTCAGCTGATGGAAATCATACTGCCTGAGGTGCATTGACATGAAATCATTTCGATACCTTATGCTGTTTCTTGCTATCATTCAAAACTAATATGCTAAATCATTTGGTTTCTTTACTTTACCTTTGCTTTCTCTTTACCTTCAATCATCCTTGGTCTTTCCTTTAGATCTCTTTTACCCCAATCTCTATCTGATATATCAATTCGATTTATAGCGCGAAACTCATCCCGACTCTCCATCAAATCCTAGAGACACGTTCAATCTTACTATGGCAATCTCTGACGATGAATCTGATCTATCGGATTCCTTATCTTCAGCTTGCTCTACTGTACCCCTACCCTCAAGTGAATTAGGTAGTAGAGCTGGTAGCACTCATCCACCTAGTCCATCAATTCGCGATCCTTCAAGTTCGAAATCGCCTGCAAAACCCGACCGGAAACCCAAAGGCCAAGTTGGTAGACCTAAAGGCTCAACCAATGCTGCCCTTGCTATCATCAACGATCAGGATCATCAGAAAAAATCTTGTGTCATCTCACGCTCTCGTGCCTCTGTGGGTCCATCTACCACATCAGATATCGATCGACCGATCAAATGTGGATCATTACCTCCCCCCTCATCAGTCAAACATCCAAGGCGATCTAGTTTAAGCTCAAATGTTTCTCGCTCGGCAAAAGGGCAATCGTTTGACTCTAAATCAGTCAACAATCTATCTTCTGACCCATTGCTTAAACTAACAAATTCGGTGCAGCATCCTTGTACATCGCATGGCCGTCTTCCACTCTTCGAACAACCAGTCTTGCTTCAGGGTGCTAGACCCAGGAGAGTCGTCACTTCGACTACACAGAAGCCTACAAAACCACCCAAGGCTCCTCGAACTAAAAACAAACGAAAAAATTTAAACGCTACCTCTGATACATTAAAGCCTCTTCCTGATAACCTATCACAGAAAGCACAAACCTATAAGGACGACGAATCAAGTTTGACGGAGCAGAGTTCTTCGGAGGAAGAAGTTCCTTCGAAATCAACAACTGATGGCACGTCTTGCATTCCCACAAAACGTAGTCCTAGCCCATTAATTTCTCGCCCACCTGAAAAAGTGAATCCATCGGTTGGCTCTTCCCAAACAACATCTTCGTCCATCAATGGCACATCTGAAAGTGTTCGACCCAATGGGTCTTCGAGATTACATGAACTCGACAACATCGAACCTTGTCCAGCATCTTCATCATCACCTTCTTTCAATCTGGTCGCCAAGTGTGATAATAGTCTTACGAGATCGGACCTTCCTTCAGACTCGGTGCCTAGGTCTTTGAAAGTCGAGCCTTTAACCCCAACAGATATTTCACCAGTGCTTCATGATACACTCACTATTCCCACCACCGACTCCTTTACACCAAAGCTAGATCCTTGTAAAGGAAAACTCAAAGAGGATCGCGGTATTAGTGAAGAAAGTGCACTGACGCCTGAACCAGATGACGGCCGTCATGAAAAATCTAATCACCTTGATATCATCAGTGATCCGGTCAATTTACCAACTTCAATTCCAGCTCATATCATCTCTGCACCTTCGCCTCCAAAAAACACTCTCTCAACTCCACTCACATCACCTACCGCTGAATCCACAAACCCTCCGCTACCTTCTTTACCATCGCGATCATCTGCACAGACCGTCGAGACGACCTCTTCACCTTCTCTTCACCCCCAGGTGATCCGACCTCGTACTCTCAGCATCATTCCAACACCATTCACAGATACCAAATCAGGGCTCTCATTACCTGTCTTAGCGGATCAAGGGCCTGATACTGAACCTTCATCTTCCACCTTTGCACCTTCTTTACTATATCAAGGTTGGGAAACCGGATCATCTGCTCCAACTCCCCGATTACCTGATGAGAGCTCGAGGCAGTTTGGCGTACCCAATGCTGTTGCAAGCTTGGCTGATGACGCTCTCGATGGTGAGCCCATCACTGATGATTTGATGGATTATGAATTTCAAATCAAGGGGAGCTCTAACCCAGGGCCGATACACAACAATCCTTCGGAGCTGCTCATCACAGAAGAAGCTGTAGATGGTGTCCCATTGATGGATATTGATGATCAGATATCTATCTCAGATGAAGTCAAATCCACTGATATGGAAACTCAAGAACGGCCACCTACACCACCTGTCACCGCCGTCGAGCCAATGGCCATCACTGAATCTAAACCGGTGATCACAGATGGCAATCCCATCGTGGAAAGAGCTTCATCACCACCGTCAGCTCCTGTACAACCACCTGCACCTCTAGTTGATACCATTTATGAATGTGATGGTACGTGTGACAAGTCACGCGTTGGAGAATTTATTTTTGACTGGCCTGCAAACTGATGAGAATTATATATATTTCATACCTTAGATCATGCTCGGAGACGGGAAGAAGCTTTACAGGCGATGTTAAAAATTGAGATTCGATTTGCACAGCTTCGGGATCGATTGTATGTTGAAAGGATGGCAGATGTACATCGTGAAACAGATGCCATACATCAAGGTTAGCATTCATGTTATGAATAGTAAAATGAAGAGTTCAAACTGACGATTACGACTTGAACAGGTTCACATCCGGAGCTCAATGAGTATTATGAGATGCTAGAGAGGAAACGAAGTTCACGTTTATCATTAGCTAACAAGGTTTTTAGTTTGAAAGAAGTAGAGCTGAGTAAGAGAAGGGAAGCAGCTACGAATGCTGTATGGAACAAGTGGAATGAAGTCAAAACCGATCTAAGAAACAAGATGATTGCTGAAACTCAGTGCCAAATCAAACAAATTGAAAGGGAAAGATCACAACCCGAGTTAAGATGTACGAAAAGATTTCAAAAACATCATCAATTCGAAGCGGTCACTGAATTTTTTTGATATACATTTCGTTTTTAATAGATAATGTTGAAGTACAACTACTACCGAAGGCGATCATTCCACAAGCAGTTAGAAGGAAGTCTCGGAAACGAGCGAAGATTGAACATAATGATGGACGAGAAGAAATCTTGGCATTAGAACTTCGATCTGCTATTGCTAAACGTGCATCACTCAATTTGTCTTCACTCACACCTGAAGAATCGTGTATGGATTTAGCACATATGAAACCACAACAGGTAAATTGATTATTCATCTATCAAAAAAACTTTCCATTTGATATGAAGTTGATTTGGAGTTTTGTTTTGAATTAATAGCCAACTTATACTTCTCATCTTGATCCTATCAACATTTTACGACCATTACCACCACCATCATCACAAGCATCAACATCTTCTACAATACACGCACTTCCTTCACAGCATCAACACCAACATCAACATCAACATCATCAACATCATCAACATCATCATTCACTGACTTCTTCCACAGACCATCTTCCCAACTCTCCGCCTTCTACTAATCCTACTTCATTTGGAACCTTACCAATCTCATGTAGTAAAACAATACCAAACCAATCTGAACCAACACCCACCACATCATTATTATTAAACAGATATCGACCGACAATGAATCATACAAGGCCATCTTTATCTACCATACCTGATTCTTTGACTAATTCTCATCAGAACCAGATCGGACCAACGATGATGATGAGCAATGGAGGGATGAGGAAATTAGATCAAAGAAGACCTACATTAGATGCAGTGATGGCTACTACTACTACTACTAACCATTCATTTGTTAATAGTAATGGGGCGAATGGGACGGGTGGGAATGGAGGGAATGGGGCTTCGACTTCGAATAACTCTAATCTTTGTGCTTCTTCTGCTTCTGCTAATCGTCATAACTTATACCCTACTCTTCCTATTCCTGTGAATTATCATTAAAAAATGAAGTGTTGTGATTGATTGATTGATTTTCGGGGTTTGATAGGGAAGATTGATGAAATTTTTATTGACTTGGTTTATATATATATATACTGATATATACATACATATTTATATTGATAACAAGATCTTTTGTTTTTCTTTGAGTTTTCTTTTATCTTTTCCGAGTTTATCTTTTTGTGGGTTTTTTGTTTTGTAAATGTCTGTTTTTATGGTTAAATTTTATTTGGGATAGATGTTGAATCTTTTGAAAAAAAATTGAATTTGAATGAATGATTGAAGAAAAAAAGTTTATTATCTTTGAAAAAAAGGATCCCACTATTTAGAGCCCTTGGAGCAGTATCCGGCACCCCTTCTCGGGTCGGACATCGGGCTACAAACAAACTAGCAGCTCCTTTTTAAGAAAGGCGCTCCCTCCTTATTACAAATTGTACCTCTATATAGCCTCCATTGACCTTGCCATATTGCTTGCACAGTGTCCAGAAAAATTGCGCCAGACGTCTGGTGAGCTTGAAACTCTGCCCAATGTGCCCTGTCTTTGCTA
>KZ123097.1:4091-14878 GCA_002157025.1 Melampsora abietis-canadensis | reverse complement strand
TACATAATCGAGTGATCGAAGAAATCCACTTCAACTCCAACCCAACGCCCTCCAAACTCTCGAGTCTCAAGATCGATTGGATTGTGGTCTTCGAGGATGAGAAGCGTGTTAGTCAATTGGGAATCGGTTCAAGTTTCTGACGGAAGAGTTGAAGAAGCCTTTCAAGGTTCGGTTCCTGAAATCGATCTGATGTGTAGTACTATCTATAGAGATCGAAGATTGCTGTGAATCAAGTTTACAATCTCCTGCATTCACAGCCAAGATCCTTCATCAAACAAACCGAAATCAACAGAAGATGAGTTCAGAAGGAAAAGATGTAAATACTTGACTCACACTCACAAATCTTGATGAATTCTCCTACATACATCTCTATCTCCGCAACAAGTTCCCCCAAAGTACAGGATGGTATCTTGGACACATGCTCCATAAGAGATAATCTATCCTAGACAAACCTTTACGAACTCATCATCATTGGTCTCTTCTGGCAATCAATCAAATCAAGTACTGATCTACGCAAAGAAAAACAAAAACAATGAGATCAAAACCCATCATCTTCTCATCATTCATCATCATCCAATCTTTGTTCATCTTCCTATCAAACCAATCATCAATCTCATTCAAAAAACGACAAATCTCATTATCAGAATTACCATCGTGTGGTCAAACATGTTATGTTTCTTCAATAGGTGATTCAGGTGGTTGTTCAATCGTAAGTCGCTGTCTTTCAAACCAAACCCAACTCCCGAACAGTCTCACCTTACTCTTGCTGATTTGGTAATCCTTTCTTTTTTTGTTTTTGTTCGAACAGACTGATTTTAGATGTCTTTGTCAAAGCTCTTCATTTATGAATTCTTCTCAATCATGTTTTCAAAGTTTATGTCAATCGGACGATATAAAGACAATCTTTAATTTAAGTCAACAAGTTAAGCCAGATCACCTCCCGCATCACTTCCTGTCAGAACTCATCCATTGAACTCATCGTGTTGTTCTGATTGACGATCTGTAGGTTTGTATCACTTTGAATGTCACACTTTATCGTATCAAACCGTTCAATTCGACTGAGTTTTCCTCCAATCTTACTAAAAGCTCATTGAATCCTTCTGTAAGCTTTCGATTCGATTCGATTCGATTCCTCTCCTTTTCGAAATTCATACAGACTTCAAAGCTGAGTTTGATTTACTTGAAAACGTGTGTGTGTAGACAAGCTTTCTCATTCCAGGTTTCAATACTCAATCAACTTCATCTTCTGTACAAAATCAATCTTTCACCGCTTCAAAAACCCAATCAATCCCTCAATCAAAATCTCAGAATAATAATCTTTCATCAATTCAACCTTTATCAATCACTTTGACTCTTCTGATCATCTTCTTAGTTGTCATCATATCTCATTGAATATCAAACACTTTCTGCAATCACTGTATGTCTCTCCAAAGCTTGGTCGATCTTCAATTTTCTTCTTCCTCCATTGATAATTCTGTGCTTGAATAAATACACATGCCTTGAATGTTTGCTTTATATTACTTTGGCTCAAGTCCCTTTTCTCATGTACTTGAATCAACAAGTTATCTCCATCCGAACTGCAGATCAGATTAATTCAAAATCTCAATCAAAATGACCACACTGCTAAATTATGGTAAAGATTTCCATCAACTACTTGAAAACTGAAGAAGAACTCTTCACAAATGAATACGAAATAAAAGATACAATACACCTTCAAATAAATACATACGATCAGACACCCTTTGCAAAATATAACCCAACCTCACATCCCTCTCCTCCCACACCTTGCCCAAACATCATTCCATCGTTCACTCTGCTCCTTCTGTTGACATTCTCCAATTTCAATCAAACTCTGTTCTTACATCTTAGATCGAATCCAATCAGGTGTATCAAGAATCTTATAATGCTTCGAAAGAATCATTTCACCTTCTTTCACTTTTTCCATCCTAGCTTTCAATAATGCAACTCTTTTCAACTCTTGTTTAGCAATTTGACCTTGATGAACTTCATCAGGACCCTACAAAAAGCAACAGAAAACCAAGTTCAGTTTTACTCTTGGACTGCAGAAGATCACATATCAGGGTTTTTAAACTTACATCCGCAAATCTCAGAGTTCTTACAGCAGCAAACATACTAGCCAAAGGTTGATCTTGGGAAACGCCTTCACCACCATGAACCTGCATAGCTCTATCAATAATCTTTCCCACCGTGATCGGTACAATAGCTTTAGCCGTCCCGATAGCCTTCATGGCACCTTTTGCGCGTACTCGATCAATCTGATGAGCTGCAGCATAAACCAATAATCTGACACTATCTAATTCGATCCGAGATCTTGCTAATTCGTCAGCTACAGAACCGTGTTGATAAAGTTGTTTTCCGAATGTCTTTTTCTTGGGATCTGTGATTCTTAGTAACATCAATCCAATGGCACGTTCGGCTAATCCGATAGTACGCATACTAGTTTCATAACATCAGCACAAAACAACCTGAGTGAGCACTCGAGACGAGCTCGAAATGGAACAGGTAGCAAATCTTCTTACCAATGATGAATCCTTCCAGGTCCCAATCTAGACTGAATAATTTCAAATCCTTTACCCCAATCATACACCAAATTCTCCACCGGTACCCTTACATTCTCATAGCCCACTTCAAAATGACCTTCTGGAGCACTACGCAAAACTCCCCAAAAAGTCAGTTGACTTTCTCGAATGATATGAAAACCAAATCGGTTTGGGATTACTCAACTCATCATAACCAAAGACTTGCATAGGTCTTATAAGCCGTATCCCTTTTGTATCAGCCGGTACAATCACGATCGATTGTTGATTATGAACTGAGGCATTGGTATCGGATTTGCCCATCACTAGATGGACATCGTTTCTTGGGTCTCCTGCGCCTGAGATCCACCACTTTCTTCCGTTGATGACAATCTCATTCCTAGGAGAAGTTGATGGTCAAGAGAACCAAAAGATGAGGATTTAAGTTACTGAAGGCTGATTCGGGGGAGTATGGGAATGTACTTACGTTTTTCGATCAAGAGTTATTTTGGTTTGGATGTTCGTCGCATCGGATGAAGCGACGTCAGGCTCAGTCTACGAGACGAACCAAGCTAAATCAGCTGACAAACTTGGAAAAAGGTTTGTGTTTGATCAGAGTTCCTCAGTGTTAGCGTCATACCATGGAAAATGAACTACGAGTGCGACCCTCAAGCAGAGGTTTCAACCACCGCTCTTTCTGAGCATCCGTTCCATAGCGAGCCAAGACTTCCATATTGCCTAACCATCCAAGAACCTCAGCAAGCTTTCTTGATTGGTTTCGTACAAAGAGTCGGACGGCTAACTCACCGGTATCTGGGGCTGAACAATTCATAGCCTCTGGAGCGATCCGAATTGCATGACCCATCACTTCTGCCATCACTGCATACTCTAAATTCGTCAAAGGTACTCCTTCACGACTAATCATCATCAACGAACATATCAATAATCAATCTCTTGTGGATGATGTTTAAGAAGATAAAACTTAACTAATGTGCTTTTGAAAGAAAAAGATTCCAAAGACCCATCGATTGAGCTTTGATTTTTAAATCTTCAATGATCTGAGGAACTTCTTTCCATCTTGTGTTTGGATCATCGGAGATTTGTGAAAAAAAGATCGCTTCTGCTGGTAAACATTCTTCCTATTGATAACAAAAACCCAATAAAGAAACATCTAAGTCAACATCTTCACTTACCTAGTTTGTAATCCCAACATGAACGCTTGGAAGAAGAAGTGAGTTCTTTGGGAGGATGGGTACGAAACTTACTTCCACAAATTTGATCACTTCTTTCAATTTTTGTTTTCCAAAATCAGTAAAAAGGTGTTCAATAAGTGACCAAGTACTACGAACAGGATCTTCTTCATTATCAATCACCCTCAAGTTTCAGCTGCGGAGGTTCGGTGACTCACGCAGGAGGGATGAAGTTAGTCACTGGATGATGGGATGAGGACATGATGACGTAATGGAATGATGTGGTGTGACCGTTGACGGTCACTTGAATTCCGAATCTCAATCCACCGCTTTTGTATCTTTAGGCTTCTTCGGATCAAGCCCTGAGTGAGAGTCGGTCCGGTGTTCATCAGAAATCTCATTGGCAATTCGCACTGCTGTGAATCTGATTAATCGAGATTCTATGTATCAGCTCATCTTCTCATTTCCAAGTATCACAGCTCCTCTCCTTCAGTATCAACACCAATATCAGCCAGAATTGTCTTTGGGAAGGCAATACCTTGACGGTTTGACGAATTCAAAAATCGACCGAAATTTGAAACGTTGGAAGGATTTCCCCAACTCACAATCTACAGCTAGTTTGTGCTGAGGTATCCTTCCAGTGCACTAGGTCTAGGCTGGGATCTTAAATCCAAAGCCAACCGCTTCAATGATGAACAACTTCACTCTGATTTCAACCGATAGATGAGCTTGCGACGGGGAACCGGTGTTTGAAGAAGCCGATGAACACATGGACAATGTCTCGTAGGGTACGGATCTACGTAATGCGGTCATCATCAAATTGCACAAGTTGATTGAACGAACCCGAGGCGTGTTTTGATGAGATGATCACTTACTTACTTCACTTGGATTCCAATCTTCAACTTCAATGACTACTGAACAAAAGATTGATTACTCAGAAGGATTTAAAGAATCTTTCCAAATCTATCAATTGGTACACTAGCTATATGAGATCTACACTCATAAACTCATGGTTGATTTTGTGATCATGCGGTTCAAAAGCCTTTGTAAGGTATGGATAATAGTTTGTGCATTCAATTTTAGATACCAAGTTGCACAATGAAATTCATCATCCAAATCAAATAACTCTCATGGAGAGATTGGGCACATCTTTCCAAGATATAGAGAGTACGTTCTACATCAGATTCAAATTTACTAAATGAAATCCATCATCAAAATATGCAATTAGAGAACTCGTCTCACATAGAGCTCAGAGAATCTAGCCAACCTGAGCTAGAGCTAGAAGTGCTTACGCGCCCCAGTATGTACCTTGTAGTGGCACCGTTTGAAACAGTGATAGGCTAGCGCCTCAATGAGAACCTGTGGAGTCCTGGTCCTATGGGCTCTGATCAAAGTTATGAGCACATGTCAATTGGGCTACGGGGTATTGTTTGTTATCTGTTTCTCTGAGTCAAAGGAAAAGGAACCACTGAGTATACTCAAGACAATTGAGATCAAGCTATCCAAAAGCATTTGTTCTGAAACCGTCACAAAACCTATACCTCTGTACCAACTTATACCATAGCCAATCTGAGAAATGAATGATAGCATTATAGATAATCTAGAGAAGAGATCTTTGATTATTGGATGTTAGGAAAGGTTGTGGAGGACCAGGAAGATGGCTGTTTGAGGGACCTCCACCTGCAAAGGATTACAGAGAAAGCAAACATCAGAATCATATTGAAGAGGTGCAGCCTCAAGACCAGCAGAGAGCCTTCCATACCTAGGTCAACTTTGATAAGCTCAGTTGCAAGAGTGTCTTGGAGAGTGTACCTCTCAGGAGTGGGGATCATAGCTGTAAGAGAGTTGAGGATGAGCTATGGGACCATGTTTGATATCTTTCTCAGCAAAGGTAGAGAACGTACAAAAAACCCTTGGCAAAGTCTAGTTGTTGTACAAACCAATTCTGACATCTGCAGCCCTATGATGGCCAAAGAGAGCCACAGATTTGATCTCCTTGAAATCTGTATTCATTTGGCCACTTCAATGTATGTTAAGAGAAATGAAGGAGTGTTGTTTTGATTACAAATCAAGTTGAAAAAAGTAGTAAAAGTAAAAAGGCTGAGAGAGTGGGTTTTTTAATTACTAATTGGTTCAAGTATTGGTCAAGACACGATAAATGAATGATCAAATAGTCAAACTCCTTCTCATCATTTCCCAAGAAAAAAGAAAGAAAAAGAAAAAAATCTTGAATGAGAGAATGAAAGAAAAAAACTGAATTTGAAATGAGAATTTCATCAGCTTAAAACTTTAGAGCATCCCCAGCTGTGTGCCTTAAACCGTGCTGTACACAAAGTTGGGGTGATTTTATCCACAGCCTTTACCCCCAACTCCTCACTTAGCTTAGGCAATTTGTTGTATGCAAGTCAAACTAGGCCAAATAGGTTATTTTTTGCTCACACCCCAAATCTTCTGTACCTTGCTTCTCCCATAAACTTCAACTTGTATGATCAGAGTCTCCACCAATCATATACCTCAATCATCAAGTAAGCCATAACACACCTCCCCAATTATGTTACAAACCATAGTGTAGGGAAGCACAGCTGTACATCATTGAAAATTCATACCCTAAATACTTCCCTAAACAATCTGGGCAACACTCCGTACGTCACGGTTTACGGCACATGGCTGGGAATGCTCTTACCCCATCATAAAGCTCTTCATCAGAAAAACATTTCCCACAATAAACCTTCTGATTGTTTCAACCACTTCTTTGGGTCTTCTGTTAACAGTGAATGTACAGCTTCACAGAAGTAGTTTGAGACTGTTTCTGGAAATCATACTTTGTTGATGTTGGGTATGTTCAAAGCTTGACCAATTCCTTGAACAAAGAATCCTTTTCCGGTGACCATTGTGTACAGCATCATTCTGAGTGACCACCAATTGACTGTGTTGGAGTAAGGAAGTCCTTGGATCATTTCAGGTGCCCTTGCAACCAGAGGACCACAGATACCGGTAGTTGATCCAGAAGGGGCTTTGATTGCAAGTCTGAAATCGCAGAGCTTGATGGAATTGTCATTGGTCATGAGGATGTTTTGTAATTTGATATCTCAATGAATGATTTGTTGTGAATAAAGATATTCAAGGGCTTTGGCCACTTGTTTTTTGTATTTGTTTCCTTGTTTCTCTGTGAGAGGACTCTTCTTGATTTGATCTCCAAGGTCACCACCAGGGAGAAACTCGGTACCAATGTAAGGGTAGTTGAGACATGTATAGAAGCTGTAGATTTGAAGAATGCAAGGGTGTTTGAGAAGATATAATAGGTTGATTTTGTTCACAATCAAGCCAAGTTGTTTGGCTTTGTCACCAACCAGCGGATGTGGAATCCTCTTGATAGCACAGTCAAGTTGGGTTTTTTTTTCAGAAGGCTTTGATAACAACTCCATGTGAACCTTCTCCAATCACCTCTCCAAGTGTTCCTTTGATATCAAACTCATCTGGATCCAAATTTCCCATGATTTTTGAACTGTTAGTCCAGGTGGCGAAATCTGGAGGAGCAGGAAGCTCCATGGAACGCTTTTGCTTCATACTTGAACATGAATAGGGAGATGAGAAAGTTCTATAGAGATGTGGGTAAATGAGTCAGAAGTACAAAGAGTGGATGAAGTTGTTGAAAGCGATGTGAATGATCAATGGACAAAGTGGGTAGGGATAGAAAGGGATTGATCTGAACAGATTGGGAAGGTCAATCAGATAGAAAAGTGGGAAGGATATGAGTATTGGTTAAGCAGTTTTGTGGAATGGTGTTGTAGTATTGTGGTATTGTGGTGTTATGATGTTGTGGTAGAGTGTCAGGATAGAGGAAAAGGTTGCTCAGAGAAAGGTAAGGTACTTATATCTACCTATACAGCTTCAAAGCTGATCCACACGCTTATTCTGCTCAGTAGTCCGCCTTTGCCTTTGTGATGGCTCTGTATGCTGACAAAGTTGTTTATTTTGGTATGTTTGGACCGTGCACCAATCAGCATGCAGTAGCTCTTGGTGTACGCGCCAACTCTTCTTTCTGCGGAATGGTGATTATCTGAGCAAATTCTCAAAGGCTCAATATTGCCTGCCTCTGCTCAGTAAAAGCATCTTTGGAAAACCACGCTGAGATTGCAGGACATTGGAAATCTTAAATTACATAATGGTTGGTGCTTGGAATTTGACAATGTTCCACAACATGCGGAACTTCAGATATTCACCCTGATTAGATGGTTTGAATGAATCTGAAGCTAGTTATTGTGTTGTTGATCAAATCATGTCCCCCTTTCAACAGTTCCTTTGAGGTCTCCTAGGTATTCCTCTTAGATATCCAAGCATCACGCAAGACAAGCCGTGCTATGAAATAAGCTTATTTGAAAACAATTTGTTGACATCAATTCAATCACAGACCCATTTCTAATGGGATTTTTGACTTCTTCTCCAACCCCTCCACTTTTTCAATCATCTATTCAAAGCAACAGATAGTGAGGCAATGTTTTTACTTCTCATTATCATGTTACATTCCAAGTGTGTGATGAAATTGGATTGTTCACAAATCAAGATGATCATGAAGGGATTGGTGACATGGACATCTCTTTTTTCTTCAGTGTGTGTTTCAATCATCACTTTTGGTATCATTTAAGTGAGTTATCCCACTCCTCTCCTCTTCTGGACGGGCCAAAACCAGGGCAACACTGATCAAATGCAAAAGCAATTCAGCCAATCTATGATCAACAAGGGGAAAATATGAATCAATTTGCAAAATCAATCTAGGCGACCTGGATCTCAATCAACTATATATTTGAAGTACCTTTTTCAATCACAAAAGTCATAACCAAAGGGACGTGAAATCAAATCCTTCAAATATGTCTCTGATTTGAGAATTTCTCTGTGTTCTGAATGAACCATGTACTTGATATGAGCCATTCAGATCACCAACATAGACTACATCTTCAACAAATTCAATAGAATTAATAGCTTGAAATAGAATCACAAGTGTTCTAACCAGACATTTGAAAAGGTTTGACAAAAATCACACTGATCACTTAGGATCTGAAAGCACATGGAAAGCCTCCAAGGGATATGCAAAATATTTTGAGGAGGTATCTCCATATGTGTACTAGATTTCAAGAGAATGTGACATTGGTTGTAGAACAGGTATCATATTCTCAGTGAACATCTGGCATACATTGCTCATTATGATACATTTTGTGCTCTGGAAGGATCTTTATATGAGAAAAGATGACATAATCAAGACAGGATTGGAGTTGTGGAGAGATTTTGATATCTTGGAAAAATGGACCTCTTATCTTGCGCATATGTAGTTGAATCTTTGTTACAGAAAAATGTGAAGTATCTACATTGATCATAGTTTTGAATGCATGTTCAGGGTGCATAGCAGTGTACCTATGAAGAGATTCTTTCTCAAGACTTTCATGTGAATCCCTTCATATTTCTCTGAAGTGTCCTGTATCATAGTGTTAATGGAATGGAGAGGCAAAATGTTGTAGAATCAGTATTGATAGGTTATCTTTCCAAACACTAGACAAGGAGAACCCTGAGTTAAATATCTTCATGACAACTAATTTCCTTTTACTGTGCCAACAGTTTGACTCCTTCATACCTTGATGATGCATTTCAAACTTCCTTCACTCACTATGGGTTCCAGTCTGTCAGCAATCTGTTTGAAAGTTTTGCATGTCAGGCTCCACATCCTCTCTTCATACTCCTTGTACTATATGGGGCTGTATTCTTGATCACATTGGGACTTCATGCATTATGAAGTACATGAAGCAACAGTTTCAGATCACAAGAGTTGAACATCCCATGATCTTATTTACATAAAAATGGCATCAAGATTGCTACACCACTGTGTACTTCTCTTCCATTCAAGTTTCATTACATATTGTGTCTCATGACCCATCACAACCCCATCAAAATTTTCTCATCAACCCCATCTCTCTACACAGTTGCTTTTTCACAATAACATTCTCCTAACTATAATAAAGCAAAGTAATTTAAAGGGAAAAAAGAGGATACTACCCTTCTATGTACAGCTTGGATACCATTTGGTAGATCCCACAACATTTCATTGCATGTCTCACACATACCTTGCATGTTTCACCCCTCATGTAACATTTTCTGATGTGTTTCAAAAGATTTGAAGCAAACAATTTATAAAAATCTTATCTAAAGGTTCATCCCTTTTTTCTCTTATCACTGTGTCTGAGTGGTACCTGCTTGTTCACAAGAGCACACCAAGTCCCTTTCAGGAAGAAAGGGAAGTTGTGTGCACTTGTTGACAGGCAAACGCTACACAGACATGGTGTATTGGGTTGCCTAGCATAAGTGTCAAGGAGAAGAAAGATGTTTAAAATGAGTGATCACTGATTATGGAAAACACAATCAACTGATTTGAAACGGTTGTTTTGGATTTAGAAGAACATCAGGTCTATCCAGATTTGATGTTCTTTCTTGAACCTACATGGCAGCTGGGCACAAAATTGCCTAGTTTTCAATAACCATTACTATGTTAACACCCAATTATGTTACTAGTGTGGTGTGAAAACCAGGGACTATTCTCTCTTCCACCATCCATGTTGCACCTTTTCCCTCTTACTACAATTGAGTCAAATTACAGCTATAATGGTCACTGCAATCTCAGCTCATAACATATTGCAGTATCAAACCCTTCCTTTTTTCAGTAGACACCAAATCATACAATAACCAAAGTCATAAGGATCAAATTCAAGCATTAGATTAGATCAAGGATTTAAATTTAAATTTGGAGACTCAGAAGATCATTGGATCACAAATAATGCTTGATTGGATTAAAGTTGAATGAAAGTTAGGAAAAGAGAAGACCACACAATAAATTTTCAAAACAGCAAAGTCCAAAGCCCCAGACAGACAAGATTGGGGCCATTCATTCAAGTTAGAACCATTATTAGGAGTTGAACTAGACCTATAAGCAGATACAAACATGCACAGCCCCCGTCTGCTGGGCTCTGGCAGGCCAGAGACTACCACCAACTTCATCAGGGCTTCACCAAAACTT